>PVJH01003761.1:0-136271 GCA_004026705.1 Nesogale talazaci | reverse complement strand
CGTTTTAGAGAATAGGTGTCCCTGAGTTAGATCCTGAAGGACATTCAGGTTTGACCATATACAAATTGGAGGCAAATGTCTGGTGTGAGCAAAGCTAAGATGATAGGAAATTTCAGAGTGGATCTGCAGAACAATGCAGTAGGTTTAATGCTGGAGTAGTTCTAAAACTCTCAGCATGATATAAAGATCCGGATAACTCACCCAAATGGAAATAGGATTTCTTTGACTGTGTCAGGTCATCTATGTTTGGCATATTTGTGTGTTTGTATGTATACACATGAGTATATATGTGTATATATTCTTGCATATATGAGTACATAGACGCATATACACACATTTTTTTCTTTTCATGTCATACTTTCACAGTGCATGTGTAACCCATGTTGAATAAATCCTCAATTTAATTTTCTTCAAAGTATGTGTAGTTTGAATAACATAGACTGCAGTACAGTGCAGTTTTTAAAAGCCTCACTTTGACCTTCCATATATCTAAATCAAAACAGATCTGAGTACCTCCCACACATGAATTGTGGACAATCCTGCCCTTTCTGAGCTGCAACTTTTTCCATCTTTCAAATGTGAGAAAGGAAGCATCCTGCCCATGGTTTGTAAGAATAAACAAAACACTTTATGAATGATATGAGCCTACCTTATACCCTCACATATCTGAATGATAACATACCAGGAGGTAAAGTAAACTTTCAGATGAGATGTGTAATAATGTAATGTTTTCCCTCCAGAATGTCTTCCTTTTTACAATTTTTTTCAATGAACATATATTACTTTCACAATCAAAGAAGACTGCTAAAGCTTCACACAAATCTTTCCACAATCTAAGTGTTCACTTGGCTTCTAGCATGCATATTCTCTCTAAGGTGCATATTATACACATCCCAACCTGGCTTGGAGATTCCTTAGGCAATAGGTCCTTTGCTCCTGTTTACTGAGTTTCTATTCTCTCCAGGACATCTGGCCTTCTATAGAGACCACTGCCAGTGCACCATGAATGGATGTGGAAAAGAATAAGTGTTACATAGGAATCTCCTGGCTGAACCACCCAGAAGGTGAAGTTGCAGGAGCAGGGGACAGCACTCAGTCTGGTTTTTATGCCTGCTCAGGGGGAGGTAGGTCAATAAGGCTCTCCTGGCAGACACATGACTGAATTGGTCACTGCCTTCAGTTCCTCTAGGCCTGATGTTCAGGGTAGTTGTTGGAAAAATTAAACTGGATGCTTCAAAAATGTGACTTTGTTATAGGCGTTTCCTTCAGTCTGACTTGATACCAGAACAATAAACAGGTGTATTGCCTGAATTCAGACCCACAGCTACCCAGATGTTTGGGACTAGCACTGTGCTGCATAGGGTTTCAATGGATGGGATCTTTCGGAAGTGGATTGTGGGCCCTTGTTCCAAGGCACTTCTGGGTGTATTCAAATCAGCAGCCTTTCCATTAGCAACCAAATCTTTAACATTTGCTCCCTGCAGGTTACACTGCTACTTGTCCATGAACAGACAGACGGACCATTTATTTCTCATTTCTCATATGCAGCAATATCCGTTTCTTATTTTCATACCAAATGCCACACTTTAGTGATTGAAAAATACTGGTTTTATCATATGGTTTGGGAAGTCTGCCATCTAGAAAGGATGGATAGAGTTGGGTTTTTTGGAAAGCTCCAGGGGCACCTTTTCACTTCCCTTTCCCGTTTCTAAAGACTGTGCATGTCACTACAGCCTCTGCTCTCTGTCAGAGCTCCTTCTCTGCCTGCAACCCTCCACCTTCCTCTTCTCACGGAAACAACATGTGTGTGCTTACATTAGACCCACTCAAATGATCCAGAATGCCCGTGCTATTTCAAGATCCTTAATTTATTCAGATGGCAAGAGTCCCTTCTGCAACATGAGATAACATTGTCACAGGTTCTGAGGATAACAACACGGCATGTCTTTGGAAGAGGGCATTGTTTTGTCTAACTCAATGTTGTGTCTGTCACCAACTTCTCAGCACCACTCCTATGAGGCCCTATGGATTTGTAAAGACAACACATGTGAGCAAGGCAGGGCACGCAGAACTCGCAGCAGGTGTCCCTCTCATGCTCATCTCGCATTTGTTCAGAACCACACAGAACTTAACTTTGTTTCTACAATGGCAATTCCTCCAAAACTTTTCTTTCCAAGGAAAAGAAGGACAGGACTGCATATCCCCGGTGACTGGGGAGTTACTGATGTGCTCACCTCTTTCTGCTTCTTGCCCAGCAGAGTCACGTTGTTGTTGGTGGTGTTCTCCCGAAGAGAGTCCACGGTGTCACCGTAGAGCAGCTTGATGGCCCTGACCAGCCGTGCACAAGAGCGGCTGTGGTGCAGGTAACAGTGGGGGTGGCAGTAGTCCACGTGGGTACAGATGAAGCTTTGCTGATTGCACAGCAAGATCATGACCTGGAGCAGAAACATCACCGACAGTCAACCAGGCAACCAGCACACAGACTGTGAGCACTTCTGTCAGGTGATAGACAGCAAGTCAGACGGTATCTCTCTTTGATGGCTCTCAAAATCTTAAGGATTCAGTGAGACCTTGGTGCTTTAGAAAGAAGAAAGAGGGACAAGCCTCCACACACATAGTCTCTTTTTTCTCTCTCTGAAAGAATACTTCATCAAAGGATCTCTTTGAAAAATTGGTTATCAGAACATAAAACCATTATAGTGGAATATGGGGTTTTCAAATCCTTCAAATGGAGATTCTGAACTTGAAAAACACCCTTCCCCATGGCTTATGCTGTAGAAGGAGCCATATGGAAGAACAGAGATTGAATTCTGTCCCAGTGGATCAGGTTGACCTTCAGCAGCCATGATAAACCTTTATATCCTGCCCACTCAGATGGGACTTGCAAATGTTTTGCATCTTCCTCTCTGGTCCCTACTAGAGAGTTGTGTTTTCTTTCTTTACAATTTGCACTGCTTTCCTTGCTTCTTAATCTACTCTCGCCTTTCACATATAAGTTGATCTGTCTCAAATCCTCACAACTCCGAGAGTTTCCTTGGAATTCCAGAGGGAAGTTCAATTCATCTGAAAGGCAACTCCTCAAATTGTTGACCTTAAAAGGTAGTGCATTTCCAGGGCCCATGACTAGCCAAATATGCACAGAGTCAACTTCTTAATAACTCCATCCTTCCTAAAACTGGTTCTTAACCTCCTGCCTAACCTGTGTGAGGCTCTATGAGATCAGATGGGGAACACAAAGCAAGCCTACATGGGAAAGGCTATATAAAAGGCACACCACCTGTCAGGCAGAGGGACAATATATTTCCTTATGGCAGTGAGATCTTGCTTATCCCAAGACAATAAAAGCAATAATCCACCCCTTTCAAAACCAACCACCAATGCCTTACAGGCTTTACAGGCTTTTTAAACTACATGTGCTATTTCAGCATAATATCCAGACCTCCTTCAAGATCTACTGAAGATTACAGATTTTCCTGTTGATCCCAGTGTGAGGCAGCACATATTTTAGAATTTTAAGGATCACCTTATTCTTTCTTAAATCTGGCTGATTAAGGAAAGTCACAAAACAACAAGCCAATACATGCACAAGCAACTTTATTACTAGATTCTACTCAGGAAATTCTGACCTAGAAATTCTGGGAGTGGGACTAGAGATGGCCTAGAAATCTTTCCTCTTAAAACACTGCCAAGGATTTGGTAGACATACTCTCCAAGAGGATCTAGTATTTTTGCCCATTGTCTATTGAGCATAGGCTACCCAGGAAGTTTCTTCTAATAAATAGCATATGACAAGGTGATGGGTCATCAATTTCATGATGAGGTTGCCTTAGAGAGTGACGTCTGTCTTGCTAACAAAACCTTACTGATGAAGCATGCCATCATGTTAGAAGGACCTGTAGGGAAAACACAGGAAGGTGACATCTGGCCAGCATCCAGTAGGAACTGACTTCCCCAGGTCAGCAGCCCTGGAAGAATTTCCATGCTATTGGAAACCCCATGAATTGGAAAGCAATTTTTTCCCCAGTTCAAGATAAAGGTTTTTCATACCCAAAGAGCTAGACTTGATGGTATTCTGGTAAAGGAGAGGAAGGGGGCATGAGGAAAGAAATGTGCTTCAGGATAGACAGGTGAAGGAGAAGAGCATCCTCAACAGGTGGTAGCAGAGGAAAAAGTGTGTGTGTGTGTATGCGTACGCACGCCAGGGAAAGGATTGATACGGTGCTTACAGTTTGAGTACAAAAATGATGGTCTGAAACCCTTACCTAATTCACAATAAAAAGTTCAAATCTGCCCTTCACACCCCCAGCCAAGCCTTTAGATGAGAGCCCAGTCCTAGCTGATACCATGCTGGCAAACTTGTGAGAGACCCAGAAACAGGACCCGCTCATGCCCTGATTCTTGATCCAAAGAAATCACCAAACAATAAATATGCGTATGCACGTTGTTGACAAAAGTAGAGTTTTGTGGTGACTTGTCACACAGCAATAAAGATGTCATACAAGGTGACTTCCAAATGGTTTTAATTTCTTACATTTTTTTTTAAAAATCCCCATACGTACTTCCTCTTTAGCCATAAAGAGTTTGTTGCTATGGTTGAGAAACCCAGTCAGGTACAATTCATGAAATAGATGCATAAGGCAGCTGATGAGGCAGTCAGGATATTGTGAGTGAGAGGTGGAAAGAAGAGACATCGAGGTGGGCATAGTGTTGATGCTGTACACTACCACATTTCTGAGGCATTTGCTACTTCTTAGGTGTAAGAGGAAAAAAAGTCAGGCCGAACTTCTTTCTTTCAGACTTGAAAATGAAAATAACAGTTCAAGATTGACAAAGGTGGGGAGGGGGGGAGGAGTGGAAAAGATCTCAGAGAGAAGTGAGGCTGTGATCATTACATAATCTGGTGTCAACTCAAGACTATTAAGAGTGAAGGGGTGGACTTTAGCCTGTCCATCAGGTTGCAACTTGATAACTTCATTTGGAGGTGCCACAGAGATAAGTAGCCCATTGGAGGCCAGACCCACACTCTCTGCTTGACTCTTTCTGCTTGGTCTTCTTGCTGACAAGACACATGGAGCTACACTGATGGAACCAGAGTCCTGGAGCTGGAGGAGTCACATGGAGACCCACACCAGTGTGGAGATGCGTCCACCACCACTGGATCCACAAGACTTTCTACTCATTGACCTGTGAACTTCCTGAATTCAGCACCATTGCATGTGTTCATTGGGTCTGAAGAGGAATTTATATATTGGTATTGGATATATGGGTATGGGTTAATGTTGGACTTTTGGGCTTGATCTGAACTGGACTAGGATATTTTCTTAATATGCAATTGCTCTTTTATATAAAACTCTTTTTTGGGGGGGGGCATCACTGCCCCTGGTGGTCGTGGGAGCTAGCCAGTGCTGCTCCTAAGAGCCGCCGCTGGATTTGAACCAGCAAGCCCGCAGGTTGCAGTCCTGCATGCAACCACTTACGCCATCAGGCTCAGCCCATAAAGTTCTTTCTTATACATAGATGATTATGTATGAATTTGTTTCTCCAGTTCACCCAGACTAACACAGAGGTCAAACTGACACTGAGTGACAATTGTCCTTTGTGGCAGTTACCTAATCTAGTGTCAATTTGAGGATTAAGAGTGTAGGGGTGGAGTCTAGCCCTGAAGATAGCCAGTGAGACCTCAGCTTGGGCATGACCTTCTCTGAGAATTCTGGGAAATCTGGTACATTCTTGGAAGTGGGAGACTGTCACTCAATTGGAGACTTTCTACTGATAAGACTTACTTCCTGTGAGACATTCCTTAAGAAAAGCCACAGGGTTACCCTAGTGCCTTGAGCCAAACATGCAACATGGATGCAACCAGACCTCTGAAGCAGACATATGGGTTAATATCAGACTCGTGACCTGGGACTGGACTGGGTTGTGATGTTTTCTTAATGTACAATTGCTTTTGTAGATAAAACTCTTTCTTATACACATATGAGTGCTTATGAATTTGTTTCTTTAGTCTACCTGGGCTAACACACTATGGTACTTTGGGAGTGGGGTACTGAAGAAACAAATCATAAAGATGGAAAGTAGATGTTTGTTTGATTTCTACCTCATGGTAGTGTTTCTTCTTTGGTTAGTCAGAAGTCAGATATATTCTTACAGCTTACTAAGTTGTTTTCTGGAAACAATATGGGTAGTTAATATTTTGATTATTTTGTTTGGTTGTAGTTTTTGGTTATTCCTGTGTAAAATGGCAAAAATGACTGCTGCTAATGTATATTTTGAGCTCAGGGGGAGAAATCACCATTTGAATTTCTCAGAAAACATGCTATTTAAGGAAAATGGTTGACAGAAAGTCTGGCTTAGTTTGATGCCTTCAGAGAACTAAACCCATATTTTTGTATAAATGGAATAGTTTATATAAGGATTAAGATAAGCTAAATAAAAGTTGAATTTAACTGTTTTAAGAATTGAGTCTAGTATCTGATTCTACTTTGCTTATACTGATTTCCTCTATTATTGACATAGTGATTTATATAAATGTTTATTGGAAAGTATGAGATGGAGAACTTATAAGTCCACTTGTCTTAAGCCACTAATTTGATTTCTAGACGGGTTTAGGACATGCTTTCAGAAAAGTCTCTAAAAAAAAAAAGCCCAACCAGTTAGAGTACTCAGGATATTTATATTCTAAGAGACTGACAAATTAAAGAAAGAGAAACTCTGGTTTTTGTAAATCTTGAAGTAATGCTCATTTTCATAAACTGGAAAAAAATCTGAAACCATGAAGAAAACTCCTCTCTATGACTGAATGTTAAAGGAAGCCTGCGGCAGGCTGAAATGTTTGCTAGGTGACCACCTGGATCTACTTGTTGACTGTAAGTGGGAGAAATGCAGCAATAAAGAGATGGGTTGAATCTGGTAACTGATATCCATAACCTGGTTTACAAGGAACTAAAGGAAAAGGCGAGAGGGGGTTGACTGATCTGAAATTCATGATCTAGCATGTGAGGGCTAGGTATGTTAAGAATTTGTGATGGGTTCATGATCTATGGACACCTTGGTGAGACTAAGAGAGGGAGCCTATATTGAGTTGACCAAAACTCAACTAGATGAAGAGAAGTTATGTGAGCCTGTGAACTGGTACATATTGTTGCAGCCTTTATGGATGGCCCATCTTGATTTGACTTTGCTTATGGAAGCAGACTTCACAAGGTTCAAACTGGAATGAAGATTCTTCCCATCGAAAAATATGATTGTCTCCTCAGAGCACTGGGTAGATGTAAGTGTGCTATACAGAACTTGGATACCCAAAATTGGGGGGATAAAGGCCTGAAGTGAGTGACTTACAAACTCTGATAGGTGGGGACTGTATATTTATAGGATTAAAGTGTGGGTGCTACCTAACTGCAAATGTTAGTTATAGGATAGTTTTTCTTTGTTCACTTATACAATGTTATGTTTAAATGAGAGTGGCACATGTTGAATTGTATGCATTTTAGCTTTATCCTGTTAGGTATACATGATTTTATTATTGTTTCTTTGAAATTACATATGGTTACAGAGGTATACGAAAGTGTCAAATTGACAAGGGGTGGTCTGTGGCAGTCACCCAATGTGGTGTCAATTTGAGGATTATGAGTGTCAGGGTGAAGTCTAGCCTTTCAATATGGAGATAGCTAAGGAGATCTCTGTGTGGACATGGCCTTCACTGAGAATTCTGGGATATCTGGTACTTTGTTCGTGAAAGTAGAAGATACTCTCTCATTCAACTGGAGACATTCTACTGACAAGGCTTACTTCCTGTGAGAAATCCTTGAGGAGAAGCCACATGGAGTTTCCCTAGTACCCTGAGCTGAACAAGCCACATGGATGCAACCAGATCTCTGAAGTCAGAAAAGCCACAGAGTGACCCCTGCCAGCACTTAGATGCTCATGTCACTGGATTCAAAGACCTTCTAGTCATTGGTTTGTGATCATTCTGCACTTGACATCATTGCATGTGTTTCGTGAGTACGAAGAGGACTCAATAGACTGGTATCGGACATATGGGTTAATATCAGACTTATGACCTTGGCCTGTACTGAGTTGTGATGTTTTCTTCATATATAGTTGCTCTTATGTACAAAACTCTTTCTTATACACTTAGGGGTGCTTATGAGTTTGTTTCTCTAGTCTACACAGACTAACACACCCTTCTAGGTATTTGCTAATTGAGTGGCACAGGATCAGAAGCTAAGAAACCAAACAGAAGCCGGGATGACAGAAGAAAGGAGATTTCATTGTTCTGGAGAATTAAGAACGAGTTCCTAGATCATTAAGAACAAGGGACTCTAGAATGTACCTCAATGGACTCCTGATGGCAAATGGACTCTGAATTGGGCTGCGATCCCAAAGGTCAGCAGTTTGAAACCACTGACCATTCCATGGGACAGACCCTGGGCTTTCTATCGCCATTCGGAATTACAGTTTCATGAACTCACGGGGGCAGGTCTACCCTGTTCTGAGGGGTCACTGTGAGTTGGCACTGACTTGAAGGAAGTGAGTTGGATGTGGCTGGAGGATAAGCCCCAGGCTCTTCTGGGAACTCGGTCGGGGGGGGGGGGGGGGGAAGTTCACTCTAGATTCTGTGTGTGTAAGGCACCAGGAATAATCCCCATTCCAAAACAGCCTCATTCTTGCTTGGATTGCAATAATCTTCTGGGGGATTAGGTGGATCTTCTTCGGAGAGTGATAAAATCACCTGGAACTACCCCACCTTTTGTCCACCACGGTGAGCAGTGACCAAAACTGCTGGGAAAATTGAAGGGTGGGACAAAGAGTTGCGATATTCACTGAGCCAAACTCACTGATGGTAAGTGTATCGGAGTCATCAGTCTTGGTCTTGAAAGTAGCTGTGGGTAATCATAATAGAAAATTAACTCATAATCATGAGTTACATCAACATAGATAAATTTTTAAATGTTAAATTAGATACAGAGATTCCATGCAGCCTGTGATACAAACAGATAACCTACCAGACCTCGTGGGAGCCACACAGAGCTGCTGCCAAGACTGCGTCTATTGCTGCAAATATGCACACTGGAAATGTGGCTTCCCATCTAAGCACCCAGGTCAAGAGTTAGGACAAAAATAAAGATGATGGATAAAGACAATTTATGTAATAGCAAAGTTACATAAAACTCAAACAAATAAAAAATAGCAGAAATGCCTGTTTTTTGAAAAGACTAATGTCATCAACGAATTCTTAACACGACTCATCAAAAAGGAGAGAAATTGCAACATACTAATTTCAGAAATGAGAACAAGCACACCACTACAGAGTCTCTGAGAACAAGGCGGAGCCCCATCTCATGGCCACCAAGAGGGTTTCAACTCTTCACCACCCTGTAGGAGACGGAAGACCTGCCCTGGCTCGATTCCAAGATGGCCACTCTTCAAGGAGTAGAAAGCTTCCTCATCCTCCCACGATAGCTCCCACAGACCTTAAATTATCAAATCTAAAGCTTCCTATTAAAGGAATACATTTCTAGGGAAAACAAAGAATTTACCTGATTCACCTCAAGAAGAAACAGAAAATCTGAATAGGTTTAGACTTGTTACACACACTGAGTTTGTAAATAAAAACCTCCTACAAATTGAGTCTGTAGATAAGCACCATTCTATAAATACAATTTTATGCTTCATCCACTAATTCTTATAACATTCAAAAATAAATAACGCTTGTCTTAAACAAACACTTCTGGCTTATTGGTGTGTGGGCCACTACACAGAAACCTAAAACAAGGAAAGAACGAAATGAAAGAGGATCTAAATAAATGGAACCACATAAATCAATGGAATGATAGACCACTTTGTAAATGGGAAGACTCAGTATTATAAATATATTATTTTTCTCTAAACTAATCTACATATTCAATGGAAGGCTCTTTTGGACCCCTTTAACCAAAATTGGCATGGTGATTCTAAATGGAAATGAAAAAATGCCAAGGAAAGACAAGGCTATTCTGAAAAAACAAAAAACAAAAAGTTGCAAAACTTAGATCAGGCCATTCAAAAACTTATGGAATAATGGCAACATGGTATTAGTATAAAACTGGACAAACACAAATAGAATAAAATTCACCCACTCCTATAAGATAATTTGGTTTTATAACAAAGGTGAACATTCTTTGCAATGAAAAAAAATGATTTTTTAGTAAATGATGCTAGGTCCACAGTCATTTGGGATGGGTAGGGGTGGGAAGTCTTGCTCTTACTTCAGATTATAAATGAAAATTAATTCCAGATCCTATAATATGAAATATAAAAGGTAATACATAAGGAAATTAGGAGACATGTAGAATACACAAGGATGCAGAGAAAGATTTCTTAAATGTTAGTCGCCTACAAAAAACAGATTGCTATAAAGTACTATACTGAAATTCAGCATTTCTGTTTATCAAAGGACAACAAGGAAAAAGGATGACTCCATTGAGAAATAGTTAAAGACTTAAATGGATACTTAAAAAAACAAATAGATGTTTAAATGACTACCTATATAAAAGTTGCTCAGCTCCCTGAGTCATGAATGCAAATAATACAACTAGAAATCACAGTGTGAGATTCCCTATGGACCTATCAGAAAAGCTAACAATAATCAATACTAGGGACTTTGTGAATTAATTAGAAATCATTTATACTGGTATATTAAAAGAGGGGAGTGAGGGTTTAAAAGCTGAAGAGAAGACAAGTACAGAGAAGTAAAACTGTCACTCACTGACTCTTAGACACAATATGGGAATGTGTCTCCCAAGGAAACTGGTGTTATACACTAAAACTTACCACCACATAGCCAGAAATTCCACTCACTGGATTTCTTAAGAAGTGACCATATTTACGAACCAAGAAATCATGTACAAGAATCCTACAGCAAAACTAGTCCCAAGAGTCCAAACTGGACCTAGTCCACAATGTCCACAGTAAAAAAGATGATTTCTTCATCCAAGGTAACACTATACAATACAAATTAAGGAGCAACTGAACAAAATTGACACATCTCACAAACAACACTACGTCAAAGGGCTCAGACACACAGAGTGCATAATGGATGCTGTCACTCATGTGCATTTCAGAAGCAATGCAAACCAGTCTGTGGTGCAGGAAGATGGGATGGCAGTTTCCTTCCGGGGAGGAGCCCTGGGAGAGGGCCCGTCCAGGGTTTGTAATGTGCTGATGATGCTCTTATCAAGCTGCTGGTGTGTTCACTTTGTGAAAATTTACTGAACTGCCCACGTAAGTTTTATTTCTTTCTCAATATGTATGTCAGACTAAATGAAACGATTTTTGATCTTTGTTTTAAGTTCTCAAAAAATGCTTGTCTCAGGGATTCTCATAAGCACCAAGTTCTTGTCTACTATCCTAATGATAGATAGCCATTTTGGGAATGAAATTGGACTAGTGATTCTGATACAGTCTTTGACTCTTTTTGGATCTCCGCCAATGCCAAAAGAAGTTGATGCCAGAAAGATTTATTAGATGACTACTTACGTGAAGCCAAGACATGTTTCGGTGATAATTTTCCTCTGTGCCGGCGTTACTCATTCCCTCGGGCTCAATGCTGGGCTCACTGGCACTCCAGGGACTGCCTTCTTCAAAAGAAAAATACCGAGAAAGTGTTCACCATTCAGTCTCCCTGGAAGACATGCTAGTAGGGTATAGTTGCCCATGCTTTTGAATCCTAGGGCAGACTATCAGGCCCAATGGGCTGTAGGGCATGGCTTTGACTGTTTTAAAAGGAGCTCTTCCCTTCATCACCGACAGAACCGGCAATTGCAAAAACATTTATGACCTCTATTTTGGTAGCTTCCAGTCTGAGATATGGGAGCACAGAAAAACAGAGCTGTGGGAGCACAGAGTCAAGCCCTCGCATTGCTTTGATGAGCAGGTTCTTTGTTGAGTGTGATCAAGTACATTCCTGACTGGCCAGACCTTGCTGGTGCAGTGAAATGGAAAGACCAACCCTCCCTGCAGTGGCCACACAGCTTGCTGCTGTCTCAACAGTCGCTGTGGCCTTGGCTGTTTCTACCATGGTACCTGCTCTGAACATCACCTTGCTTTGCTGTGAGCACTGATTCAAAGACGGGCGGTACAGGTTTGGAAACAGTAGTATCCAAGCCTGGGGTCCACACTCCTCTCTGGGGGTGGGGTGGGGGTGGGTGGATGTGTAGGAGGGAGACAATCTCAGGGACTCGTTACTTAGCCTAATATGACAAACCTTTGCCCTCAAATCTGAGAGCCTTGATGGGCCTCTTTCTCTCACTAAACGTTGTTTCTAGGTTGGCTAATTTTGATTCACTTCGTCGGTTTACTTAGATTCATCAGTTCAGATAATTAATTGAAGTCATCACCCCCAGCCCCCTATAAATGGTCTGGTGGCTTCATAGCTATCGCAGAGGAATTCACTGGGACTTCTTGGTTATCTCCTTAAACAAAGAAGTGAATCTTAAGTAATGCACACACTAACTGTTTTCAAAGGCCAGAGTGGATGGGTGTAACAGCATTTTCTATTTTAAATTGCCTTTGATCAGATATACTCAATCCCATTTTGGCAGATTCAATCATTAATTTCTGTACACCACTGATGGACTTTTAGTGACTCAAAGGAGAACTTTCTCTTTTGCCTTTCACAGCAGGATGGGATAACAAAGAGAGTGGCCCTCTAGGCAGCTGGTCCCTTCTGACTGTGTGAGTCTTGCCTCCTCCTCGCCTAGGATGCTACAGAGTGCCCACAGGGCTGACACAATTTGGAATCCGGAATTTCTGTGGATTCTGCTGTGTTGATCCACATCTTCCTTCAAAAAATTTGAACCAGATGTTGGACCAATATCTGAGTTCCAAAATAACTGTGCTCGTCATGCAAATGCTTTGTTCCCCCCACTGCCACCTCAAGGTACACTAGCATGACTAGCTGTACCAGGTAGCTTCTTCACATGTATACTCTTTGCCTTACGCCTCAGACTTACTGAACCAGAACCTGCATTTTTACAAGACTCCAAGGTGACCTACATGGACATTAAGGTCAGAGCCACCTTGGTCTGCATTGTGGCTGGTCTTCAGTAAATGAATTATTTAGCCTAAGGCTTTGCCCTGCACCTGTTATAATTTTTGCACCACGAGGCAGTCGTCAGTCGTTTCAGGACCGGGTCTTGCCTTCCTACCCCCCACGTCCCTGCACACCCCACTCCTCTCTGTTACCTAGGTCAGTGACCGTGTCCCTGCTCTGGCACAGCTGCAGCTCCTCAGCCTCAGACTCTGAATCCTGCCGTGATAGCTTGTTGCTCTTTAAGCTGCCGACCCGGCGAATGCTGGACAAGGAACCCCCCTTCTTCACCTGGAAACTGCGGGTTCCTTTAATCTGGAGCAGGCGGGAACCTCCTATCCTGATCTTCCTGCTGGGAACTGTATTGAAAGAATAAAATAGGGCTTCCCCTCTTTAGTTTTCCCCACCCAGTGTTAGATCCAAGCACTCCCCGACTTTTCCCTGATCCCCCTCCTCTCTGTTGGCCTGGAGGAGCAGCGGGTCTGGACACGGAGCTTCTCTCCCCAGCCCCCCAGGTACTGTCAGCTTTGCTAGGCGGACAGGAGGCTGGGTCCACCAGGAAGGGCCGGTGCAGTGTCCTTCTTGGACACATAGCTCATCGGTGCTGGGAGCAACCTGCTCTCTCTGGCCCAGGGTTCACAAGCATGAGCGTGCTCTGCGGCAGCGTTATCAAGGACCGCTCGTGCATTTACACAGCGTTGTCGCTTTAGTCAGTAGAACCAGAAACCACTGTTTGCTTTTGTGTTTCTTTTGAGTTGGGAGTTATAGAATTCTGGGAGGTGCCATGGAAACCCCTTCATTTGGGAATACCTCATCAAGAAATAAAAAACAACAGGTGTGTCACTCTCCAACAGTCAGGGGTGGGCTTCATTCGGGCTCCTCAGCAAAGGCATGAAAGGATCTGTGCTGGTTCAGTGGGGAACTTGGCTGGGTGGGCACGAGAGTAAAATGACTCCATTCTCCATCCCCCTAGGGGCAGCAGACTTCCTCCTCTCCGTGCACGTTCTGGGTGAGATGGGAGTCCAAAGGAATAAGCCTACCCTGAGCCAACCTTACAGTCTATGTGGACCCAGAAGAACATGCATTACTCAGCTTTCAGTGTTCTGGAAGAAACAGTTAACAGTGAAGAATATAAAAAGAATAAAAAGCAACGTTTCAACCAGAAATCCATTTTTGTAATTAAAATATTTTTCCTATAGTCATGTACACCTTTTCCCTAACCCCCTGCTTTCTTCTTTTTAAATGTGCTGCTGTCTTCCACTGTGTTTATAAAGCTAGGATAAAAAAATGTCTTCAGAGCTGAAAGTTTGTGATCAATAAGGGGCCATTTTGGTAAGGGATCATTTTCAAAATGTGAACAAAATGTCTTACAGATTATTGACAGCACAGTTATTAATATTCTTAAAAGTCCCTATCTGGAAGACTATATTTTGAGGTTAAATTTCTCCCTCATGGGAGTGTTAATGTGAGGTTGTCATCAAACTTGTATATCTTTTAAAAAGGTTAATTAAATGTATATTTTAATGGCATGAAAAGGTGCCCCACATGATTCCTGTTCATTAGCATGAAGTGCTTACTCTCTGATTCACGAAAGACAAACATGATCACCACCTAGTTGGTAAAGGCCTGATGGCATTTCCTGAACAACCCTGGATAGAATTCTAGCCTAGCTGACTCAAGAAATTTCAGAAAGACTATGATGCTCTATATTTATTATTTATAATCACAATTACATCACCAAGCTTACTCTGCTCTACTTTTAAATGTTATATAGGCTTAATTGAGATAAAAGGATCTACTTGAAATATATTTGATAGAGGATATCATAATCACCTAAAATAATTCCAATAATGCCATTGGATCAGGAAATTGAAGGAAAACAGAAGAGTTTTTAGCTTATTCCGATGAGTGTACATTTTAGTCTTATTTGTGTTATAAGCCTACAAAGGCAAGACAATAACCCCAAATCAGTGAAATCTGGAAGAAATATAATTTTGAGAACTTTTTCTACCATTAAAAATAATTGAAAGCGGGGCTGAGCCCCAGTGGCGTAAGTAATTGAGTGCGGGACTGCGGCCTGCGGGCTTGGCAGTTCAAATCCAGCAGCAGCTCTCAGGAGCAGCGCTGGGTAGCTCCCATGACCACCAGAGGGCAGTGATGCCCCCCAAACAAACAAACAAACAAAAATAATTGAAAGCAATATAACTGGCAATATCAACAAATTAAGAGTTCAGAATTTAGCATTCATTATTAACTCATTTAGATTTGGTATTGTAAAATATAACCTCCGTGCTCAATCACATCAGTACTTGGCATACAGAATTGGATTTCGATGAGAAATGTCAAGAAAATTTTGCATTGGAGCTCGAACCAAACACCAGAATCTGATCTGACGCACATGATTTTTTGTCAACAAAAACAGTTCATATTTTGGTCACTTGGTGTTAGCTGGCATTGTTAATACATGTTGTTGAAACCTATGGCAGAGGTATTCCAAGCATTTTGCTATGATTTTCTTAGCTTTTTTTTTTTTTACTCTTGTCCTGTTTATAGACAAAAAACATGGGTCCTAAGAAAGTTTTTTTGAAAAGAATCATCATGGTAAGGAACTGGTTCACTGTATTATCGATACTGTTGATAATTTAGTAGACCCTTTTAGAAAACAGTTAAGGAAATGCCAACAGGAGACTACATTAGTCAGATTTCTCTTCTTTTCTTTCTTGCTTTCTTTCTATATATTTTTTAGAGAAAATCAGCCAGGCTGTAGTGAAAAAAGGCAAAGAAGAAACAAAAACAAAAAATCAACTCCTGAAAAAGCAACTGCCCATTGATTTTTATTGAAGGGGGTCCCGTTCCAAACAATGACACTTTCACCTTAACACCTCTCCACATCTGTGTCCACATATCCAAATCCTCAGCAATCTCAAGGTATGGACTATTTCAAAATGTTGCATTTCTTATTTAACTCTGCACTTGCTTACTTTGAAATTCCTCTTTAGTGCTTTGTATAAAAAGTCAAGGTAAGGGAAAAAACTTGTGGCCGAGAATGGATTACTCTATTTTCAGTTCTTTCTTTTTTTTTTCTTTCAGTTATTTCTTATGGGGAAAATTGATTCGGAACTCGGCGGCCATATTTCAGTGCTCCTTCTAGAATGGATTGGCGTCAGGGTCGAGGGTTCTAGTGGAGATTGTACAGCACAGCATTTCAGTTTCTAATCTCCATGCCAGAGTGAAGGAGGATGGAAGGGAACCAAATTCATCTACATTAGATAAAACAGCTTTCCCCCCTATTTCTTATGCCCCGTTGCAGCCACTAGCAATTGCTCAATACTTAAAGTCTTGTCAGTAAGGGTTCTAATTTTAATAGCTCTGGCCCACTCCTCTAGACTAAGGTAACACTCTCACAGCTTTCCACCACTGACTCCCACAGTTTATCTTTCAAATACCTGTTATCATGAATACATGCATCACTTTCTTATTAAAAGCTGTCCCCAAACTCTCCAATGCACTTAATGTAGAACTAACTCCTAACCACGTCTTCTTCGTCACTGTTGGTCGCTGTCTGGTTGTTTCAGCTCACGGTCACCCACGTGGGTGTCAGAATAGAGCTGTGCCACACAGGATTTTTCAGGCCTGACCTTTCAAAAGCAGTTTTCCAGGCAGACCTGCCTTCCAAGGCAACTCCGGGTGAATTTGAACTGTCAACCTTTACTCTAGTAGTGGAGCGCTTTAACAGTTTGAGCCCCCTATGGACCAATCATGTCTGCGGTTATTGTGAGGTGCTGTGGAGTCCATTACAATGCATAGCTACCCTATTCGGCAAAGTGAAGGTGCCTCATAGTGTTCTCCAGGCTGTGACCATCAGGTCTTTCTCCGGCAGAGTCACTAGATAGGTTTGAACTAACAACATTTCTGTTAGCAGATAATTGCTTCATTGTTGAACAATCATCAGAGCTTATTTACTTATTGTTCTGTCTTATTAATTTTTGGTTGACTGTCCCTGTTGCACCAGTGTTGGTTTCTTGGTGCAGCGATTCTCAACCTGTGGGTCATAACCCCTTTGGGGATCAAATGATGTTTTCATAGGGGTCGTCATGTTCATAATAGTAGCAAGATTAGTTATGAAGTAGCAATGAAAATAATTTTATGGTTGAGGGGTCACCACAACATGAGGAACTGTATTAAAGGGTCACAGCATTAGGAAGGTTGACAACCACTGCTGTAATGCATTAAGCTTGTTCCTGCAACTGAGCTTTCTTTTTTCTATTGCCTCTCTTTAGCGGACTACCCCTTCAACCCTTAGCATGACTGGTTCTTTCATATCGCAAAGGTTTCTTCTCAATGTCACCTATGAGCAATTTCCTGCTATTGTCAGTCACTCTGATTTTCCTGACTCTAACTTGTTTCCCCTTCTACTCTTTTGCGCGAATGTCTACCATTTTGTGTTATTTACTATTATGCTACTATTAGTCGATATAAATGAATATATATGAAAATTTTCCCTTTCTTTTTTTTTGGCCTTCATATATAATAAATTTAATTTTTTTCTTATTACAAATCATTTAATTGGGGGCTCGTACATTATTTTTCACAATACATAAATAAATATACTGTGCCAAGCACTGTCGCACGTCTGCTGCTGCTATCATTCTCCAAATATCCGCTTTTCCACTTGAGCCCTTGATATCAGCGTCCCATCCTTTCCCCTCTTCCCCTGCTTTCCCTTCCCCACCTGCCCTCACTAAAAAGTTTCCCTTTCTATGCCATATTTTAGTCACTTGTAACAATGCCTGATCACAATAAGTGCTCCAAAGATTATTGTTGAAAGGTCAGATTGCTTTTGGTGCTTGCATTTTAGAATATTTGTCTTAGTTTGCATTTCAGATATGTGTAAAATTACTTGATAGACTCTACTTTAGCCTGATATTTAGTTTATCCTGGTATTTTCAGTTCTAATGATTATTTCAGGTTATTTTTTCTTGATAAAATTGGAATCATGCTAAGTTTGTTTATTTCAAGAATCGACATTTTTAGCCTTGATGAAAACAGATGGTATGAGAAGTTAGTAATGGCACTTCTGCTCTTTTTGGGTTGCCAATTGCTTGATGTATTTCTGATAGAATAAACTTTAAGTCACAAACGAGCAAAAAATACAAAAAGGACATTTCAAGATGTCTTAAAGTACAATGTTCTTTCTTATAGGATAATGTCTATTTGTACAAAAAGAAATCCAATCAATGCAACTATCATCCAAATGTATGCACCAACCACTAAAGCTGGTGATAAAGAAATGGAAGAATTTTATGAACTTCTTCTGTCTAAAATTGATCAAACGTTTAATCAAGGTCATTGATAACTATTGGCGATTGGATACAAAAGTTGGAAATAAAGAGGAAGGAATAGTAGTTGGAAAATATGGTCTCGGTAATAGAAATGAAGTTGGAGGTCACACGCTAGAGATTTGCAAGACCAATGGATCGTCCATAGCAAATACCTTTACCAACAACACTAAAGGCCGTGATAGAAGTAGACTTCTTCACATGGAATACAGAGCGATCAAATGGACTATCTCTGTGGAAAGCGAAGGTGGAAAAGCTCCATGTCAGCAGTCAAAACCAGGCCAGGGTTAAAACCAATTCTGAACAGATCTTTAAATGCTGATATATAAGTTCAGATTGAAGTTGAAGAAAGTTGGGCCCCATCCCTGGGAGCCCCAATATGACCTTGAGAAGCTCGGACTCACTGCTCTCATGTCAGCGCTGACTGCTAGACCCCTGGGTATTTCCTGGATGTAACTGTTTACAGCAACAGAAAGGTCAGAGTTTCCCCTCGGAGCTGCTGGTGGTATTTGGACTGCCAGCCATGTTGGTCGCAGCACAGCTCACAACCAGGACACCGCCAAGGCTCCATCCCAAATTTCTAGGCCATCTCTCAGGGAGAGATTTATTGACTGGACACTAATGACAGGAGACCTGATAGGTTGTGAGATGACATCAAGAACATAATACATAAAGAAAGCAAAAGGTCTGTAAAAAGATAGGAAAGCAAAGATTAAAGCGGATGTCAGAAAAGACGCTAAACTTGCTCTTCTGACTCATGCAGTCACTAAGGCACGTGGGAGAAATGATGATGTCAAAAAGTTGAACAGAAGGTTTCAAAAGGCAGCTGAAAGAGATCAAGAAAAATTCAGCTCTCAAAAAAAAAAAAAAAGGAATAAAAAAGAAAAATTCAGCTCTCGAGTTACAGTATTGAAAGATTCCATGGGCAGAATGTTGAATGATGCAGGAAACTTCAAAAGAAGATGGAAATGATATATAATTACTGTACCAAAAGGACAAGTTGGCATTCAACCATTGCAATAGGTAGTATCAGAGAAAGAACAATAGCATGGAAGGAAGAAGTCCAAATTGCACTGAAAGCATTAGCCCAAAGGGTAAGGGAGCTGATGGAATACTAATTGAAATGTTTCAAGAAACTGCTGAAGCACTAGAAACACTCACTTGTCTAGAGCAGGAATTTTGGAAGACAACTACTTGGCCAAATGGTTGGAAGAGGTCCATATTTGTACCCATTCCAAAGAAAAGTGACACAACAGAGTGCATCAATTATAGAACAATAACATTCACATCACAAATTAAATTTTGCTAAAAATCATCCAACAATGGTTGCAGCAGTTCATTGATTGGAAGTTGCCAGAGGTTCAGATCAGATTCAAAAGATGTGACATTTTTGATGTCAGATGCATCTTGGCTGCAAGCAGAGAATACCAGATCATGAGGTATTGATTGGATCAGGTGACAGGCATCAAAGACCAACAGCAAAACATCATAATATGAAGGGGGGTGGAGAATGTGGAGTGGAGGTACAAAGCCAATCTGTAAACAATTAAACATCTCCTTACAGAAGGGTTTGAGGAGAAGACAGGTCAGTCAGGGGGTGGTATAGCACCAATAAAACATACAGCTTTCCTCTGGTTCTCTAATGATTCCTTCCCTCCACTATCATGACCTTAGTTCTGCTTTGCAAATCTGGCTAAAGCAGAGCATGTACAAGAGTGCAGATGGGAGCTGGAGACATAGGGAACATAGGATAGATGAACTTCTTTGGACCAAGATGAAGAATAGACATACTGGGAGGATAAAGGTAAGGTGGGGAGGGAGGGGGAAAGCTATCATAATCACTTATGTATAACCCCCTAGACAACAGAAAAGTGGGTGAAGGGAGCCATCAGACAGTGCAAGACATGAAAAAATAATAATCTAGAAATTATGAAGGGTTCATGAAGTAGAGAGGAGAAAAGATGAGGAGCTGATACCAAGGGCTCGAGTAGAAAGAAAATGCTTCGAAAATGATGATGATAACACATGTACAAATGTGCTTGACACAATGGATGCATGTGTGACTTGTGATAAGAGTTTTCAAGCCCCCACTAAAATGATTAAAGAAAACCAGGAGTAAAGCCAGGGTACTTTTTAAAGGCAAGGATGGCGAGCCTTTGTCTCACCTGCTTTGTATATACTGTCAGGAGGGACCAGTTCCTGGAGAAGGATCTCATGCTAGACACAGTGAATTGGCAGTGAAAAGAAGGAAAGCAATTGTCAAGCTAGACTGACACCTAGACTGCATCATGGACTTAAAGATAAGAACAATTTTTAAAATTAAAAATTTTAATTAAAAAATCCATTTCTTAATGATCTCTCATGGATAGCATTACCTTCCATAGATCAATCACATCATGGAAGAACAATGGTGAGGCTGGCATAAGAGTGGGCAATGCAGGGTCACCATGAGTTGGAACCCATTTGATGACCCCCAACAGCAATAGCAATGACATCCCCCATAAAATAGACCCTGAAATCTTCAACACGATCTTAGCAATGGTCCCCAACAACAACTCATATAGATAAGACATCATGACCACATGGAATTTATACCAGGATGTAAGTATGTTTCCATATTAGAAAAGCAATCAATGCAACCTACCTGAAAAATAAAATAAGGAAAAAGAACCACACACTCATATCCAGTGATGCAGAAAAGGCACTTGACAAAATTGTAACACCTATTCTTGCTAAAAAAGTACAGCAGAATAAGAACAAAAGGAAATTTCATCAACATATTTAAAGGCATATACATGAAACTAAAGATCAACATTAATAGTACAAGTCCTAGCTATAGCAATAACGTGAAAACAGGAAATAAACACTCAAATTGGCAAAGAAGAATAAAACTATTTCTGTTTAAGGTCTTGCCCACTATTTAACGGAGGTATTCATCGACTCTGGGTCAGGACACCAATTAGACGTGGAACTACTTATATGCTCTTTGTCTTCCCTCCTTACTATTAAAGCTATGTTTCACCTCATTAATACTACTTCACCTACTTATGTTCATGTGTATAATCCAGGTCACTCAATGCAGGAATGCCAGGGTGGATGATCTTTCAGAAACAGCAATGGGAGTAGTGATTCCCTGAGTGTGCGGGAAGACGGGGGCAGGGGCAAGGGGGTAAGGGGAGTTTACAGCAATGATGACTGTATAATCCCACTTGAGGGGCGCAGATAGCAGAATTGTAGGTGAATGGATACATTGAATGGAGTAAGACATGGCTATATATATTAGAATAATAATTTATAACAATAACAAGGAATCCTAGGGGAAAGAGTGGGAAGGGAGGGGTTAAAGGGGAGCTGATATCAAAGAGCTCAAGAAGAAAGAAAATATTTTGAAATTGATTATAGTAGCAATTGTATACTTATGCTCTATCTATTTGAGTTATGAAATGTTATGACATTGTAAGAATTTCCAATAAAATGATGAATAAAAAATGATCTCTCTATGATCAATATGGTCCTCCATGAGTTCATAATAAAATAACTGGATTAATGACTTCTGGGGGTGTGTCAGGGGGTTTGGGGGAAATAGGAACTAATAACAAGGAGTACAAGAACAGTTTCAAAATAAATAAATATATAAACAAATAAGAAAATGCTAGAGAGTCCATAAGAAATCAACTGTCACTACTAGCAAGATTCAACAGAGTGGAAGGGGGCAA
Organism: Nesogale talazaci; assembly: GCA_004026705.1. Lineage (NCBI taxonomy): Eukaryota > Metazoa > Chordata > Mammalia > Afrosoricida > Tenrecidae > Nesogale > Nesogale talazaci. Next base: position 114,144 of record PVJH01003761.1, on the reverse strand, counting down.
TAATCAGACAGATTTCTCGACCCTGAAAAAGAGAACCCTGAAAAGGAATTCGGGAAATTAACTCCATTTACAATGACCACACAAGTGTTACTGTTATTGCTGTTGTTAAGTGTCTTTGGGTTTGTTCTGACCTACAGAGACCCTGTGCATTATAGAATGAAACACAGGCCTGTCTTGTAGCATCTCCACAACCATACTTTGGAATAAGTCTAATGAAGACACAAAAACTTCTCAAAAAAACCTGTAAAAGGCTACTACAAAAACAAACGACCCCCAAAACAAAGTAGACCTTTATAAATGAAAGAATAGGCCATATTTCTAGATAGTAAGATTTCACATTGTGAAAATGCCAATGCTACTCAAAAGGTTCTATAAAATATAATCCTGAAACAGATTTCATCATTTAAAAAATAGATTAAAAAACCTTATCATCAACTTCCCATCGTACAAAAAGAGACCTTGGGTAAGCAAAGCACTCCTAAAGAAGAATAAAGTAGGAGGTCTCCCTCTCTCCAATCTCAAACCTCCCACATATGGCCGTGGTGGTGGAAACAACTTGCTAATGCTACAATAGCAGAGGCATAGACTAAGGGAAGAGAAGTGAGAATGCGGAAGTTAATCAATTCACTTACAATCAGTTGAAATATAAATATGATAAAAGGCTTGTCTCTTTACCAACGGATGTGGGCAAAATTCGACGTACACTTGCAGAAAATGAAACAGGATTCATATATACATCTAAGAACAAACTCATTATACACCAAAGACCCCAGTGGAAGTTCTAAAAGTATAAAGATGACCAAAATAAAATAGGAGCAAACTGAGCAACCCTAATGTGAATTCAAAAAGTTTATGAAAAAATGCAATCAAAGGATTCCAATTTGGAAGCCCTCTCATAATACATATATGAGTAAATACTACACTAATAAATATACTATACTCTAGTACATCATAATAATATATATAATAACTAATTCACTATAACAATCAAAGAGAACACCATAATAATTTATAATATACTGTCATACACTAAATAAACAAATAACAAAAAAGCAGCTGACACACCAGACAATCAGACTTGTGAAAAATAAAACATTTATATGCATCCAAAGGCTTCATAAAAGGAGTAAAAAGAAAACCCACAGATCAGGGTGAATATTTGACAAAGGCATACTTACCCAGGAGCCTATCTCTAATACATATAGAAAACTTCAGCCCCCTTACAACGAACGAACAAAAATATCACACAAAAAATATCACACCTCAAAAACCAACCAAACATCCAAGTGGTCAAAAACACATTAAGAAGTTCTCATGGCCATGAGAGCTATAAATCAATGAGATAGCCTAGCACTCCAGCATCAGCAGCAACGCCCATCTTTGCTGCCTGCTGTCTGTGTCACAACTGCTGGCTGTGCTGAAACATCTCAGGATGGAAGGTCCTGCCTGGAGTAGGAAAGAAGTGCAGGAGAAATCTCAAATGCAGGAAAGGATCAGGATTGCTGGTTGGATAGGACTGCTGGAACTTCTGAGAAAACGGCCCCTGGAAATCCTTCAGGCCTGCAATGGAATGTCTTTCTCTGTGTCTTCAACTTCTGTTAAACCATAGACAGGGTCCTAAAGTGACCAGTAAAACCCAGGAGGTTTGCAATCAATAGAATAGAGACTCAGGAGAACAAACAGGCAGCATTTGCCCAGGGATGTCGCACACAGAAATGGAAAGAAGAGGGAAGAAGGATGAAAGCAACAGTAGTAACACCGTGAGGGAAGAGGGAGAAGAATGCTGCTACACTGGGGAGAAAGCAGTCAACAGCATAAAACACGTTTGTGAATCGTTGCATGGAAATCTGGTTTGTTCTGTTCCCACAGTGAAAGTACACACACAGGTGGTAAAGTGCTTAGTAACATAGTTCCCATGATCTCCATTTTCACATTATCTTTTCTTCCTTCACATTGTCTTTAATAACTGATTTCAGTTTGCCAAACGACTAAAGGCCTATTTGAAGGATTTTTGCAATTTGAAGGAATGCTGGAGTTTTCTGGAAGATTCTTGCCATCTCAATAGAGGATAACTCATTGGGTATTTTCTCATCTTACTTATAATTTTAAATATTTGCTCATCATTTAGTAATCTACTTTCATATGTTAGCATATCCAATTGTAAGGATAGAACAAGTAAGAAAATCTAAACTGTTTGAACATTAATAACAATTTTTATGACTGGTACTCATAAACTTTAAGTTACCTTTAAAATTCATTAAATATTTAATTTGTAAAATGGCAAGGAATTTATTTTGCTCAAAGTTAACTGTGTCAGTATGAGACAGTTTTCTTCCAATTATGTAAAACAAATCCCTAGTGTACTAATTCTGAAAGGGGTGAAGAAAAGAGTCTTATGCATTTCACTCCCATTTGGCTTTTTTTGTTGGTGTGGCATCACTGCCCTGGTTGGAGTAGGAAGCCCAGCCTTGCTCCTGGAGAGCTGCTGCTGGATTTGAACCGTCAACCTTGTGGGCACCAGTTCCTCACACAACCACTACGCCACCAGTGCTCAGCCCCCCCATTTGGGTTTTAAGAGATGGAGGTTTCTCATCATCTACAGTTAGAATAGTTGGGTAAGCACTCAGCTGCTAACGGGAAGAAGGTTGGTGGTTCAAATCCTCTAACCCCTGATGTGGAGCAAGATGTGACAGTCTCATCCTCTAAAGATTGACATCCTGGGAAACCCTATGCAGCAATCAGATCCTGTTCTATAGGGATACTTGAGTCAAAATTGACTCCACAACGAGGGATTGGCTTTTTAAAAATTCACGTTTAAAATGTCATCATAACAACCCTACTTTGACATATTAAAGATTTCAAGTAACTATCCATTCTATGCAATATTTTAAAAAAATCTGTGTTTTCTCTCTGTGAATGGGATCATCCTTTCTAAGGATCATTCTGTAAATTATCTGAGTCATTACACTAAAAAAATGCTTGATTGCATTTAGGATTTTCTATGTGGGTTCTAACTACATGCTGATGATTAAAAATTTACTAAAATCACAACAATTATTTATTATGCACCTATTAAGTGTGTTAGATGCCTAGTTTTTACTTACATTATCTCATCTGAAACTTTTAACATCATAATACAAGAAGTGCTATTAACCAACTTTATGAAAAGCTATATCTGAGAAACTATAGAATTTGGATGAGGCCACACAGAGAATTATTGTTTTTCACCCATTTTAAATTGCACTTCTTTCTTCGCATTTTTACATACCTGATTGGAATTAGTCTTGTAATTGATGACATCTTAGGATCATTAGTGTTTAATTGTAGTTGTGACACATTTATCATTGTCTGTGTCTGTGTGAACCAGTAATGTAACTTGCAGAATGGGGCTATAGTCTTTTAACTTCTAGGAACCAAATGGTCGTGTGTGGGGCAGAAGGCAGATGTCTTCAGGAACATTGCTCAGGCAGGGGTTAACATGGACTACATTCATACGATGTACAAAGTGGCTGATGTAACTAGCACATTTACCTGTCTTTCTTTCATAGAGACTCTTAAGAAATAAGCCATCACTAATGTTCGGCTGGCACAGAGGGCAATACTGTACAGAAAAGCAGAGACATCCACAACTCTGAGTTTACATGAGATTAGGGAAAGCTGAACTCTGAATTGAAGAAGCTTTAGAAAAAACTCACAATGAATTTCATGTGTGCTTTTCTCCCCCTCACTTTATGGTTTAATAAGAATGGCATAAGGCAGAAAGAAAACCCACAAAATACCAACCCCCACAAAACAAACAAACCTACTTTTAATTAAGTCTGAAAGCCCCCTTTCCCATAGAGCAAGATGCAAATTAAGTGCAAGTGTTAAAGGGGAACTTCGTATTGGTACCTAGAACAGCTCATTCATCATGTAGTGCACGTAAGCATTGATGAGCTATGAAGAGTTTTTGAGCATTTCTACTGGGGATGCTGCACTACAAACTGGCTGGGTGATCTACCGTATTAAGATGACATCAGTAGCAGTGTATGGAGGCCACCCTTTTGCCCTTCCTTGGGGCACACAGTTGCAGCACGTAGACACCACACCGAATGTCCTAGGAGGCACATTGAAAGGTGACACGATCATTGACTTTCCATACCTTTCTTCTCCTCAACCCCGGTATCTGATTTGAGGGTGTGGCTGCTGCTGTGGAGGGAATCTTTCGAGTCTTCATTTTCATCCAGGACCCCAGCAAAACTGATCTTCCTCTCATATCTGTGCCGATCCAACTCGGGGTCCAAACGAAGTCTGCAGCTCTCCAGATCCTGAAATGGCAGTAAGGCAGACAGGCAAGTGAGAACACTGGTGTTTCCCCAACACTGCTCTCTGGATGCAAACCCCTCAAATTTCAAATGATCCACAAGGAAGCCAACTTTCTTTAATGTCCACGTTTGGCCATGAGAAGCTATTCTTGAATAATAATAAGTACTTGCTCTAGTCATAGTCATTCCTTTTCCTACAATGCTTCATATTCCAAAGAGCACAGGCCTTGTACCAGGCACAGAACTGGCTCCCTCCCCTCTTCTTTGTCCACCATCTTGGCTGCGCAGTTGACGTTTGTCTGTTCATTGCACAATCATGCATTCGGTATGAATATGGTAGGTATGGGGAGAAAGAAGAGGCAGTCCTTGCACTAAAGAAACCCCAAATCCAAAGATACAGAATCCCAGAGTAAACCATATTAGTATGTTGTGGTAAATTCTATTGCTAAGCGATAAGGTAAACAGGTTGCTGTGGAGTTTATTCTGACGCATAGGAACTCCAAATAGGTCAGAGTAGAACTATGCTCCATAGAGTTTTCAATAGCTGAGTTATTTTAATAAATCATTTTATTGGTGCCTCTCACAGCTCTTATCACAATCCATACATCTATTGTCCTAAGCGCATTTGAACATGTTACCATCATCGTTTCCAAAATATTTTCTTTCTACTTGATTTCTTGGAATCTGCTCCTTTTTTATCCCCTTCCTCCCCCCACCCTTCCACCTTTGTGAACCCTTGGTCATTTATAAACTATTTTTATTTTCATATTTTACACCATCAACTGTCTCCTTTCGCCCATGTTTCTGTTGTTCATCTGCCTGTGGGTGGTGGTTGTACGCTGATCATTGTGACTGGGTTTCTCTTTCTCCTCCATCGCTCCCCCTGACCCCTACCTTCCCTCTACACTCATGGAATCACTATTCTCATTATTTGTCTTGAAAGTTTATCTGCTCTGATTTTGTGTGTCAAGAACTCTTTTCTGTAGCACTATCCATGCCCTGGTGTAGCTGGATTAGTTAAGTATAACTAGGGTCATGATAGTGGGTGGTGAGGAAGCATTTAAATACCAGAGGAATGTTGCATGTTTCGTCACTGCTATATTGCAGCCTGCTTGGCTCATCCCTTTCTTGTGACTCTTATATGAAAAGATGCCCAATTGTTAACAATTGGGCTTTGGGTCTCCATTCTGATGCTTCCTCATTCACATCACAATGGTTGTTTGTTTTGGGTTTTCTGATGCCTGATACCTGACCCCGTGAACATCTTTTGATTACAGAGGTGCATGTACTTCTTCCATATGAGCTTTGTTGCTTTCCAGCTAGATGGCTGCTTATTTAAATTCAAGTCTTTAAGACCTCAGGCATACATCTTATAATAGCCAAGTGCCACTAATAGCTGATTTTTTGGAAGTAGCTCTTTCTTCTGAAGCTCTGGTTATACTAGAACTTCTAATTCTTTTATTAGCAACCAAGTCCATCAACTGTTTGCACTACCCTGGGACCCCAAGAGGCAGATGGAGCTTACACATCAGATAGAAGGATCTGGTTGGTAGAATAATGTCACCCCCCAAGATGTACTATGACCTTGATGCCACATAGAACTTTATGGATTTTAAACTTTATTAAAGTGAAGGATTTTGAGGTAGGGAAACGATATGAAATAATTGAAGTGGACTCAATTTAATCACACAAATTATTAAATGTGGAAACATTTTCTAGGCTGTAGTCAGAGGGAAATATGACTATGGAACATGCAGGGCAGTGGCAGAAGCCAACGAAGGCAGGTGGCCTCCAGAAGTTAGAAAAGGGCAAGGAAACCAATTCTCTCCTATAGTCCCCAGGAAGGAGGGGAGCCAACACCATGATCTTAGCTCCGTCAGACCCATGTTGGATTCTGGACCACTACTACTGTAAACTGATGAATTTATGCTGCTTTTAAGGCACTAAACTGTGGCACTATAAATAGCACCAAGAGAAAACAAACATGGGTAAGATGTATGAGGTAAGTATTGAGGCTAAAGTGAGCTCAAGAAACAGTGGTAATAGGAAGCTCAACTTATGAAACCATAGGAGTGGGGGCCATAGGCTCATAGCATCCTTACTCTGCTAAGGAGACGAGTATAAAAAAAGTTCCATCACTACCTTCTGATGAATAAAATAATTCCATATGCTGACGCAAGCCTTACAGAGGGCAATTATTTAGCAGGAATAGCCTGGAAAGTCCCCAAACTGAAGAACAGAGCTCTCTTGTAAATAGAAATTTGCTTATGCTAAAGAGCTTATTAATTAATTACTAATCTAAGAAGCATTTTTTTAAAAAACCTAAAAATTGGAAAATAAGCAAATGCTGACTTTTTTCATTTTAATAATGTTTCTAATTATAACAAACTGGTTCTCAGAATCCAGTGCAATTAGAGACCAAATTAACACTCTTAAGATAAATTGCACCAAGATAAAGATCTTGCACTTTTATTTGTTATCAATATAGATTATTAATCTTGAATCTTCTCTTCCCTTTGGATGAATAATTCGAGTTATACTTTGCTATCCAGAGATCATTTTCATTTCTAGAAAAATAAAAGAGCTGTATGGACTCTATTTTAAACTATAAAATATTCTAGGAACATCAGGGCTTTCCTGAAATTCTTACCTTTTAGAGAAAATAAATCTAAAACCTTTTTTATGTTGGTTGCTAAATTTAATTAAATATTTCTTTCTTATGACAGCAATAATGCTGATTCTCTAAAGTCCTTAGAGTATGCCTCCTAATTTTTCTCCTTTACCCACTTGTCAAAATCTCTCCTATCTTTCAAAGCTATATTTAGATGTAATCTCTTCTGGGAGGTGTCCATGGATTTTCCACCCTTTCATTGGGCAACCTTTCTCTTACATTTTACTGTAGGAATTGGGTTTCTATGTATTTGTTCTGTTACAAAATATTTGTTTCTGAATCACCTTCGGCAACCATAATATTACCTTGCACATATTCTGTTCTAATATATATTTATCAGTTTTGTGTGTCTTTTCCTTTCACCCCAACAGTTCTATTGGCATATAATTCACATACCCTAAAATTCAATAGTTCAAATGCCTCAAGAAGAGTTTTAACATCACCACCACAATATATTTTGAATATTTTCTTAATTCTTGTGCTCATGGTTATCAGCTTTTCATTTTCCCAGCCTCTCCTGCTATACCCCTATGGAACCATTAATGCAGTTACTCTCCCTTTGGATATACCTATGCTGGATTTCATGCACAGAAAGACACTTAAAACAACTAACAATAATGACAAACTAAAACAGATACACACCTCAATCAAAAAGGAAGCAGAAAATTATTAAAGATGAGAAGAAATTTAGCTGGATCATGAGGGCGATCAGATGAGAGGGTGCAAATTTTAACTTTAACTGCATCTACAACAACCCATATCCAATGCATTCTGCATTCTAGCAAGACTATTCACATCCTGGCCCAAGGTTAGAGGGGATTCACCAGGGGCTCGATACATGTGTATTTCTCCACTTAACAAACAAAACCCAAACAGCTTTCGCATGGGTCAAAAGGCAGAGCAAATAATAATGTATTACATTGTCAACAAACTCCGCCTGCCATAACTGACTTTACAAAGCTCTCTCTGTGCTAACAAGGTTATCACCTCCCTCAACTCTGATTGGAGGGGACTCACTGACTTAAACCATGTATGGACCTGCAAATGCACTCTGGGTTTCAACTGTCATCCATACCCTTATGCAAACCAGATGTTCATAATTTAAACTCTGCTACCATGCCCTCTTTTATATTTGGATTATATTATTGACAATTCTGGCACTACACACGCTGGTGTGTTTCTTTCATATGAATTTGATTGTCCCTCCACTTAGCTGTTTGTGTGAACACAAGCATTTATGACTCCAGATGATATTCTTTTTTTTTTTTTTTTAAAGATCGAGCATACTCTGGGCACCATCTTTATTAATGGGGTTCTCTGAGCATCAGGTATACGAATGAAGATTCTAGAGGCACCATCTTTATGAGTGGGGTTCCCTGGGTATCATGTTCATGAAAGGGGTTTCACTGAGAGTAATCTTTTTAATGGAATTATCTGAGCATCATCTTTATGAATAGTGGTTCTCTCATCGTCATTTTTATGAACCAGGGTAATCTGGGTGTCATCTTTGTGAATGTAGGCTTTACTGGGTGCCATATGTAAAAGTGGGTATTCTTTGGGTGTCATCTTTATGAATGAAAGAACCCTGGGCACCATTTTTAAATATGAGGATTCTGCAGGTGTCACCTTTAAGGACACATTTTCTTTTTTTTTTTTGGGACACATTTTCTATAAGTATCATTTTTATGAACAGGGGTTCTCTGAGCTTCAGATGTATGAATTGTGGTTCTTTGGGGATCATTTTAATGAATGAGGGTTTTTTTTTGGCATCATCATCATCATCATGAATGAAGTTTTTCTGGGTGTCCTCTTTATGATTGGGGTTCTCTTTTCTCATCTCTAAGGATAGGATTTCTCTCAAATCATCTTTAATTATAGGGTTCTTTGAGCATCATCTTCATGAATTGTTGTTTTCTGGGGGTCAACTTAATGGATGAGGGTTCTCTGGGCATTATCTATATGAATGGGACTTCACTGAATTTACTCTTTTTGAATGAGGTTCTCTGGGCATCATCTTAAAGGAAGGGGATCTCCTGGCTGCTTTAAGAATGAAGTTTCACTGGGTGTCATCTATATGATTGGATGCAATCTGATCATCATTTTTTAAAAAAGAGGGTTCTCTGGGCAATATTTTTACAATGAAGCATCTCTCAGCATAATCTTCAAGAATGGGGATTCTCTGGTGTCATCTACAAGAATGGGGTTTTTCTGTGCATCATCTTCATGAACGTTTTTTCTCTGGGCATCATATTTGCCAGTGGGGATCCTCTCGGCATCATCTTTATGAATGAGTGCTCTGTGGGCTTCATCTTGATGAATAGAAGAGCTCTGGGCATCACCTTTACAAATGAGGATTATTTGACATCGTCTTTACGAATGAGGTTTCTTTGTTCAGTGAGGATTTTCTGAATCATCTGAATCAAGTTTAAGAATGAAGATGCTCTGGGTCTAATTTTCATGAGTAGAGATTCTCTGGTCATCATTTTGGTGAACAGGGTTTCTCTTGACATCATCTTAATGAATAAGTTTCTCTGCTGTTATATTTATGAACCAGGGTTCTCTGGACATCCTCTTATGAATGGAGTAACTCTGGCATCATATTGACCTCGAATGTGTATCCAAATTTTATCAGCTACATATCCGCCTCTCTATTTTATCCAGATGATGAGCTAATACTGCAAAAGTAGCATTTCTTCTGTCTATGGATTTTTGTTTGTCGAGTATTTTTCAGCAGATGCTTGTTCTCCTTCCACGTTTGACTTTTTAATCTGTTCCCATGTTGGCAAATCAGCATGTTGAGATGTTATCAAGGGAGTATGAATAGCTTTTTTGGTCATGCTCATGTCAGCAATATCCTGACTCAGTTCGCTCCAAGGGCACGGTTTCTTCTGAGCCATCACGTAATTGTATTCGCTTTTCTGGAACCCACAATTTTGTTTCACCTCCCATCCTGAGACTTGGAAGTGTCTCGCTCACATCTGCTAGTCTCTTTCTCTACACTCCATGGGATTTGCTGGGCCTGTGACACTCAGGTTGCCCACAGGGAAGGTGGGAATTGGGGCCAAACATCATCGGGGTTGTGATAGAAGCAGTCCTTCTCAGAACTGGGCACGGCCCTCCCAACACGGTGTGCCAAGACCCCAAGGCCAGGGCCAGCCCCCGCTCTGTTCTTTTGGGTCACAGTCCACAAGGACGTCATCAGGTCATTTCCAGATGATATCTTTCTGATAGCTGGGCACCATTGAGTGTCTTCACCACACTGTGCTGTGGCGTCTGTATCTTCAATGATCTCTTCATGAGGTCAAGCATCAAGCAGGACCATGTCATAAGAAGTAATTGCTCTTCAATTGGGGCTAGAATTAAACACAAGCTCCAAATCCATTCATGCATCTATGTTCTCTATATATCTCCGAAACATTGTCAATCATCTTCCCGGGGCATCACCCCCACTGCCATCAACTCAACGCTAACTCGTAGGGTAGAGTAGAAGTGTTCCTGTGTGTCTCTGAGTTAATTTAGTCCTGATGTATGTGAATTACTGTTTGTTTGTGTTTAATTTGTTTGAAATTCAGGAACATTTGCATTTCTCTCTCTGTCTGATATTATATATATACATATATATAATGACCCTTATATTTGTGGACTAATTCATGTAATGGATGGGAATGGATTTTAATTCTATTTTGTTTGGTTATTTGGCTACTGGTTTCACTAAAATAATCAGGGAATATTTTAATAGAATTATTTAACAGACAAAATTCACTTTTAGAAAATAGCTATTTATTTTTCTCAAGTTTAGATGTTTAGAGAAAACTTTCTTAGCATACTTTAAGATGAATCTTATAAAATGAAGCTTTTCTTTTCTTTTTTCAGTCATCATTCATTTTGTTTCCAAAGAAAACAAATAAAGTTGTTAACAAATCAGTTCACTGAAAAGAAAAACTACAAATTGAGTTACACCTTAGGTTCTAGCTGATACACAACTGTTAAGTTAGTGAAAACATACTTAGCATTTAAAAATGTTTTCTGATATAATATTCTTTTTCTTTTAACTTCATACCCCCCAAATCACTGGCCTCCATTGACTTTCTGAGTCCAACTAAGAAATACTCTGGTTAATACATATTAACTCTTAATTTAAGTAATTCTCTTTAAATGAAAACACTAGATTTTGTTATTGCTGAGAGCATGCACAGTAATGCATGCACCAATGGGACGCTTGCTGCAAGTTTACGTAATGATGACATCCTTTGAGTTGTGCAACCAATGGCACCCTGTATCTCTCCTCGGAGTCTTTCTTTCCTGGTTATCATGAACTCCCTGCCCTCCTGAGGTTTCTATCAAATATGTCAAGTTGCTGTTGTCAATGTGATCTCATATCCCATCACTGTTGAGCTGATTCTTTGCACCAAAAAGCTTCCAGAACTGGACCTGTGTACAGAAGCAGACTGTCTCAGTTTTCTCCTGTGGATCAGTTCATGGGTCGGAACCATCAATGTTTAGTTAGCAGTCCAACACTTAACCCATTGTGCCACCAGGGCTCCTTCCTCTCATATAGGTAATTCTTAAAAGAATGTAAAGTTCAAGGCACACCTCTTTTATTAATAAGTGAAGCTAAACTGTAGTTAAAATTTAAGCTGACTTTAAGGGTTATTTTTCTGAAGTTCTAAATATTATCTCAAAGCGATCATTTCATGGCTCCCTGCATCCTTTATGGTTCTGGAAAGCCTGGAATCTATTAAAAAATAAATTAGGTCTAGAATTTGCCCCTTTTGATTGAGAATCTTCTGTGGAATTTTTTCTCAAAATGTTCAGCCATGGAGCTAGAAACCATCCAGTCCTGTTGGTCTCCTGGCAAAGGGAGTAGTTGTTCATGGAAGCAACTACCCCCATGTTCTTCCTATTCCTGACTCTCTTTTGCTGTTGCTCCAGAGGGATAGAGAACAAGTGTGGTAATTTCAGTGGCCACTGAGACCACTAACTAACTAGGAGATAAAACAGCAGCACTAAACACACCATTAGGCCAATTAACTGAGTGTCTCAGGGAACCATGACCTTAAACCTTCAACTGAAGGAACCAAATCCCATGAGATCTTTGGCTGTATACACACTGCTTCAGCAACTATTCTTTCTTTCTTTCTTTCTTTAACTATTCTTTCTTTTACCACATTGCCATTGTTTCAAATATATTAGTTACCCAACTTTGGCCAATTCTATTTTTACAGGTGTATATCCTACTGACAGAAAGGACAGTAATTGGCTTGCAACACTACCCTTAATTAATGAAATTCTTCCATCACTGTTGAAAAAAATCACATTAATGAAGGGTAGGTTTGCATAGTCAAGTGTCATAATTTAATAGGTAGGTTCTTTTGTTTTCTTTTTCACACTCTGGATAGGATTAAGACTTTTTCAAACAAGCAATTACAGGGAGATCTGTTTCATTTTGAAAATTATAATAAGGGATCATTATCAGAAATTTTTGTGGGTAGATAATTTGCATAAACCCTCCTCTCCTATCTGCAGGCTCCAAAAGCCAGATAATTTACAGTTTCTAATATGATTATTTTACTACTGTGTGCTTATATATCTACACATTCAGGCAGAGATATCATTTTGATATAATTAAGAATCCTACTAATGTAATAAAATATATCCAAAATCAACAAATATCCTTCTAGTAAGTGTTTTGTTAACATTTTAGTCTATTTCATTTTGGCAATGTTTATGCATCATCTGTAGATTTACTATTAGGTATAATTTCTTTAAAAACACATTCTCAGTTATTTCAAACTTCTGTGCTGAGTTTTATGGCCTTCTTGCATTTTTTTAACATTGTAGACTATGGCTTAAGTGTTCTTTAGTATAAATTATAGTGTTACAGTGTTATAGCTTAAACATGAAGAAAACCAGCTTTCTCTTTTATTTTATAAAGTTGGCATTCCAAAAAATTACAAAAACCAATACTGAGTAATGAAAATCCTAGTATGATGAACAAAAGATTTCTGAGACCTAGTTAAAGGAGCTATGGAAGTGAAAACTCTCTTCTTGTTGACAGAGTGGTTGTAAACAAGATTTGATATCTTGACATTTCCTCTTAGTCCACTAGTTAGTATGACGGTAATTTTTAAAAGAACTGAATTACATTAAAAAAAAACAAATAGTGACAAAAGTAGATACTAAATACTTGCCTTATAGTGTTGAAAGAAAACAGGACAATGTTGACATTCAAATGTTGACATTTAATTTATCAAAAATGATCAAAGGAGTGACCAGTAAAATATAAGAACCTATATGTACATGTATTTCTGTGCTTTTGAGAACCTTAGGATAATTAGCATGATAATAAAGAGAACACAGACAGAGAACTCATTTCTGTGCCTTTCCGTCTATTCTGACTGTACCCAATGCGTGTGCAACAGAATGAACAACTACCCGGTACAGTGTCATCCACACGGCTACTGCTGTATTCGAGTCCCTGTGACAGTGCTTAGTTGAAGGTCTTCCCCTTCTCTACTGACTCTCTACTTTACCCAGCAGGATGGGGTCCGACCCCTCCTGAGGACATGTCCAAAGTACCTTCTTTGGGAACAGGCGTGGACATCAATCTCTCCCAGCAGGTGAGTCGGATAATTCTCTTCCAAATTTCTCGGCATAGAAGAGAAAGCGTTACCTGCATTTGTTGAAAAGATTCAACTGACCATCTCCATTAATTCAGAGACTTGTTTGTCACAATGCCATCACTGAAGCTGGGTCTTCTTCCGTCAGTGCCAGTGGTTCTTAATCATATACTGCTCCCTGAAATGGTCGAACATTACCAGTTCTTTTTTGTCTAATGACTGTTTATTCCATCTATGTTCTTTGGATGAATCCTTCATTGTTCAGTGTTCTGCCCAGTAAACCCTTCAGTATATTGAAACTCAAGGCTTGAATTTTTCTTCAGCTCTTTCATTTTGATAAGTGCCAAAAACGTTCTCCCTTGCTGGTCTTGTCACTCTCGATCTTTGCAGAATTCATTGTAATATTTTGCTTTATATTCTTCAGCTGCCATTTCTCATACTTCATTGTGTCTTCTATTCCGGTTAGCTATTCACGTTCAAGAGAGCCTCTCAGTAACTTTCGACAGAGACCCACAGACATTGTACAGTTTTTCATTTTAAACCAAATAAGGGCTGTCACAGTGACCCGGGTTTAATATTATAGGGTTGTTTTAATATCATAGTGATGGCTACACTTCAGGAAATTAAAGGTCTTGGTTAATATGGAATTAAATAAGGCCAGTAGATAAAATACATAGCCCTTTTTATATTCAAATGATGCCGTTTTATAATGCAAATGTTGCTATGTTTCTCTTGTGAGCATGTATTTTTTCCATAAAGATTTCTAAATTGAAAAATATCCATTTTCCATTTTACGATAGAAAGAAACCAGCTTTTTTTGAACAGAGGAAAAGGAAAGGTGGGGGTCCTTTTTAGGAAACCAGGGCAATGATGCTTTTCATCCTCTTTAAATCCTGGTGGCATTCGGGAGCTAATTGCAAGGTCAGCAGTTTGAAACTACCTGTGAATTCTCGGGAAAAAAGACAGGCTTTCTACTCCTGTAAGGGGCTCCAGTTCCAGAACCTCACCAGGGCAGTTGTGCCTTGTCCTACTGCAAGGGTTGCTGGGAGGGTCTCGACCGCTGTGGGAGTGCAATGGGGAGATGTTCCTGTTGATGCTCAGTGCAGCTAAAAATGAGGTGAGCTAGACGACTGTAACGTTTTCCTCAAAAGCGGCATAAATCTGGTTAGAGTTAAGTTCTTCTAAGAGAGTAATAAAAATCTTCTATTAAAAAATCCTGAAAGAAAATAGAATTTGTCTTGTTTCTGACCTTTGGTGGAAAGCTGTGATTTAAGATTCACTGGAAAGTTGGTGCTCTGTTAGAATACATTGGATAAAGAAAATCAGCTCTGAAGCACTCTCCTCCATCATAATCTCTTTATAAATATCCAGCCCCTACACAATGTCTGCGTCCTTTGTTAAACCAACCAGGCTCTAGTCATCTATGATCTTTCAGTGTATGTGTCACTCTCTCTCTGTGTAGTCTTTCTCAGACTTCCACAACACTCTAGATGTTTACATGAGTATTTTCATCCAGACCTTAAATGAGAATGCGCATTATAAGATTCATTTCCACATAGATTTATGAGTAATGAGCATGCGCGCACGCACACACACACATTTCAGGAAATCTCAGGTCCCAGCACTTCATATTTTGCTAAGAAATCTACACAGTCCTCATTACACGGAGTGCAGCCAGGGCTATGGATCATCAACGAGGTGACCCACAAGTGCTATTCATCTTTTCGTGATTTTCATATGAAAATTTGGGTGTTTTTAAAGAAAAAAGAAAACACACACACAAAATATTCTTGGTTGAATTTTTGAGTCATATGATATGTCTGAAAATGAGGCATTTGAGAAATGGTAAATACTAAAACCTAGCCATACATCTGGCCTCTCCAAGAAACCTGATTCTCAACTTGTCTGCTTGACTTACCACCAGAGGCTCAGTGCGTGGTCTGGGCAGGCAAGAAAAGGTCTCTCGTAGGAAGGTGGTAATCTCAAGGAGAAGCTGGCAGGCTGCCATCTTCAAGGCAAAGGGGCAGCCACATTTAGAGGGGTTCACAGTACCTATGGGATAAAAGAATTCTTTCATAAGAAAACAGGCCACTAAAACATCGAAAGGCACTGTTTGATGGGTATAGCTGCACATGTGTGAAACCAAATTGGATATGAGAAAAATATCTGTGGAAATCCAATTCAAGATGCTACTGCTGCCTTTATCATAATCTATGCCTTACCTTATACCCTCTCATTTCCCTTTCCAGCTCTATAACCAGCCACTCTGAGTGACTAAATGGTTAGTCACACAGAACTTAAAGCATCAGAGAAAAGCAAAATACAGCTCTACTATACCAGGCAGGCTTTCTAAAGAGAATAGAAATGAGAAGCAACCTTGCAAGACAATTTTCAATTGTTAGTCAATCAGATTTAGACCATGGCAGTGAATTAGATTCAGAATGACAAAAATTCTGTCAGCTCATTTTGAGAGATAATTGTCTGAAGATTCTCAGGGCAGAGCAGATTGGGCTCTTTCCTTATCATCTATCGCATGTGTTTCTGTCTACTAAGGCAGAGCACCAGTTTAATTCAAACTCACTGCTGTGAGAGTGATTCTGACACTAGCAGGCGAGGCTAGAGCTGTCTTCTTTAGATTTCTGAGACTTCAAGTTTATACAGTGGCATACAGTCTCCTCTTTTCCTGAAGAGTGGCTGGTGGGCTCAAGCTGAAGACCTTATGATTTGTAGCTCAGTGCATAGCCTATTATGCCGCTAGAGCTCCTGATCGTCTTCTGTCCTAAAGAATACTGGTCTTTGTACTGAGTGAAATATTGGATCCGACATAGGCCAAGTAAAAGATTTTTCTCTAAAGCTAGATATTTGCCCAAGTGACAATATAACAGCTTTTAAATTCAGGATTAATTTTCAGATGTGTCATCACAAATCATGCGGAAATGTACTAAGGACACATCCATTCTCAGAAAAGCCAAGCCAAGCCATGGAGTGTTCTGCCCCTCATAATGAAAGAACATGGATATATATATATTTAAATGAGTTAAGGCATGTACCAGAGTAACATTACATATCTAAAAATATCTGAAAGATGTTTTCTAAGTATTAAACTTTCTTACTGAAATAAGAGTATACTGTTTATAATGTATATGAAGAGTAGAATGAAGTTATGAAGCATTTGGAGACATGTAGACTTTCATTTCTTTATGCAAACCATTATTTTATCTCCAGAAGTGATATTTGGTAGCAGAGATCATTTTTCATTAAAGAGGAAGAGACAGAGTATTGGGCAGAGTATTGTCTAGTGCAATACTTGCTTGCACCATCGCTAGCTTTTAAAGGCAAGATGAACTATGTGCTGGTTGAAAGTGGAACTAAGTCAGACACAACAATCTCAGTGGAAGCTATCTGATTCTAAAATTGCCTGGAAATGACATACTTAAAAAAATTTGAGCACTGACCCATACTCCGACCCAAACCACTGCCATAAAGATGGTTTCTATTCACAGAAACCCTATAGGGCTGTGTAGAACGGTTCCTTAGTGCTTCCAAGACTGTAAATCTTTACAGGATCTGACAGCCTCATCTCTCACCTGTGGAGTGGTTGGTAGGTCTGAATAATCAGCTTTACCACTAGTAACACAATTTCTCGGTTAGTTCTTTTACTCTCAAAGGTATCTAGATTCTTCCCATTAGTTCTATAAATTATGTGCTAGTCTTAGTCTAGAATTAGCCTCTCATAATCACCATCTGAAATTCTATATCATCCCACCAAAAAGTGAGCATACCTAGAATAATGTATTGGTAAATGGTACTTATGTGACTTCATGGGGCTTGGAAGTCATTGTAGCTTATGATAAATCCATTACTATGTTGCATAAGCTCCTCTCTGTTGTGAGGGAACACGTGGGTCTCTGAGGTCAGGATAGTTTGGGAATGTGTTCTAGATGAGGGCTTGGATGGCAAGCTATGGGCTGGTGTGTTTGTGTGTGTGTGTGTGTGTGCATGTGTGTGTGTCTTTTGGTATGTACATGTGACTATAAAGTAAAATAGAAAATAGAAGCAAAACTATCATAGTTTCATTTATTAAAAAAAATCAAATTTAGTATTTATCCTTTTTTAGTATTTATCCTTTAAATATCCATATTTATCATGCAAATATTATTTAAAGTGGTGATTTCATTTGCTAATAAAATATATTTATAGCTCTCAAATAATCTTTAAATATTGCAAGGGACAGGATTGGCTGTTGCATTTCAAAAGTTTGCCAACTCCTAGAAGGATAGGGATGGTTGGTGCTCAACTAGTACTATGTTTGTTGGGTCAGCTACAAATTTTTCTCCATGTTAGACTCACTTTCCTGAGCTATTCTAGGATGGCCTAGAGCTATTGAAAACCCAAGGAAGTCTTCTGAAATGACTCATTCCATTAGACTGCAGAACCGATCAAATAATTTGGTATTTTATCAACTCCTAAACAAGATTTATTCCGATCTGACATGGGCTTAAAGGCGCACAATAATGATGATAAGTTGCAAAAACAAAATCCTTTGTGTGCAACTGAAGGAAAACAATGCATGTTTTCTTGATTATTATTTAGCTCTGTGCATTGTCACACAATAGTCATCTTTTAACACTTTGTGACTAACAGGACACATTAGGCTCAGCGTCACAAAACTGTAGACAAACTAAAAATTGCCAAGGAGCTCGAGTTTCAAAATACCAAGAAGGAAAAGAGGAAGAGAACTCACTAATCTTTATTACATGAAGACATTAATCTTTATTACATGAAGACACAAATATAACTGAAAATTTAGACTCTCTAAAAGGCAGCAGTACAAATACATGCATGCTTGTATGGTATAGATATGCACAAAATGGTGTTAGAGAGAGATGGAATAGCAATCTTTTTGTTTTCACTCCACTACCTTGAGTGTCAATATTAAGTTTAATAAATAGTACAATGCAGCATTCACAGTTCTCATACCTCTGAATCTGATAAGGTCTCCACTGCCTATTTAAGTTTGTACTCTAGTTCCTTAAGGAGTCCTGGTGGGCCTGTGGGGTAAGCCTTAGACAGCTTGCTCTGAGATGGGTGGTTCAGATCCACTTGCAGCTCCCTGAGCAAAAGATGAAGCTGTTTGTTCTGAGTTGGAATAAAACTCATTGGAAATGGGTTTGTTTTTTGTGGCGTTAAATAGTTCAATAATGTAGTGATTTGGAAAGCATTTGATGCTTTATTCTATTTTATCTGATAGTTTATTTTTAAAAACAACCATGACCAGGAAATTAACCCAACCAGGACAGCACATTTAGACCACTTTAGTCTCTCAAAGATGCTCTCACAGAACCACAGAAATCATCTTTGAGTAACAGTAAGTCTCAGAGGCTAAATAAGAAATGGATATTCTATTTTGTCTTGCCTATATCCTCCTCTTTCTGGTTCTTGCCTTCTCTTTTTTGTAGCGTGGGGCCCATGCTTTACATCCATGCACAGGGAACAGGGGACAGCTGGGAGACATGAGAAGGTGGTCAGAATATGAAAGAGGCAAGAGAAATAGGAAGTGCTCCTCAAGCAGAGGTTCTTACAAGCCGGGGTTCTTGTAGTAAAGGGAGTCTCCTTACTGTCATCTAAAAAGTCTTCTTCCTCATCTTCCTTTCTCAGTCTTCTCTTGGTCTCCTCATCATAGATGAGGCCCAGCAGGTTGGCTGGGCTCTCACTTTCCCCGTGGCACAGCTCATTCAGTCGGATGCCAATGGCCTGCAGAGGGAGTGGGAGGAGGGAGAGGGGAAGAGAGCAAAGAAATGAAATAGCACAGCTGTGTCAAGCTCTGAAACAGACTCTTCTACGACAGAAGCTACAATCGATCAATCAATGGGATTTATTCCCAGCAGAAATCTTTCTTGTATGCCTCAGCATATATTCCTATCACACATCCCAATGGAGAAACAAACAAACAAAAAGGTATGGGGCGGGGGGGAGGACGATCTCCTTTACTAGAAACCACCATTAAAAGATATAAAAAAAGACTCTTAATCAGAACACAAGTCAATCACATGTCTTGGATATGTGTTGGAATAAAGACATATCCTTGAGCACTGACATTAAACGAGGAGCTGCAAATTAGGAGAAAAACCATGCCCACCACTTATCAATGACAAGTTAGTGGAAAAACATAGCCAAATCCCACCCATTGCTTCCAATTCAGAACTGCGCTTATTCCCACGGCAGTCTGCTCTTGTCCCACCACCCTTTCCTGGGGAGTTGCTGGTGAGTTCACCCTGTGGACCTTCCACTTCACAGCTGAGGGCTCACCACTCTGCCCCCCGCCCCCCAGACTTCACAAAGCAGACAGCAGGATTCTAAAAGATTGGCTGCTGCTCTGTGAGGTTTGAACAAACAAGACAAAATATAGCAACAAAACCCCACCACTCAGTCTGGTGTGTGGATCCAGTAAACTAAATTGTGATAGTCCAAAGGGGTGGGGGTGAGGGGGAGTCAGACTGCTCCCCTACGATGTTTCGCTACATCATTTAAGTGAGAGCTATAGTTTTCCAAGCTTATAGGGGTCACTTATTTTCTGGGATACTGCATTAGAATTGAATAGCGTATCCAGCATGCTCAAATTCCTTCCTTAGTATGCCTGAGGGACACAAATGGTTCAGTCTTTGACTACTAGCTCAAAGCTTAGAGTCCAGAATCATGCACCGGCACCAGAGCATGGGAAACCTCAGTGGAGCAGTTCTACCCTTCACTCACAGGGTTGGCATGAGTGGGGAGCAACAACAACCGTCTCTTTGTCAGGAAAAAAAGTGCCTTTGTTCTGGGTTAAGGGCTTACTTCTTTCTTCACCCATCAAATATTTATTAAGTGCCTCATTTGTTAGCTAGTAAATCAGCTAGTGGATTAAGTTGCTATAGTAGACCATTTCCCTCTGTATCTATTTATTTGTGTCTTTGCTTCCTATAGACCAGTGGATGATAGACTCCCATACAGGCGGTGGGCCCCTGTTTGGGGAATATGGAGGTTGGAAAGAGTAAGAAACTTGCTGAAGGTCACTCACAGTGTCAGTGCTGACAGGAAGCTGTGAACTAGAACGCACACGCAGGCAGCCTGATGCTCAAGTCTAATGCTCCCCCCCCCCCCCACTACAATCTATTGGGGGGAGGTAATAGCATAACAATAAAACACACAAAGTGCCCAAAGAGACACAAAGTGCTTTATGAGATCAGAGGTTAAATCCAGGTCAGAGCAGTATGGAAAGCTGCACTGCTGTAAACTTGGAATCATTGGTGGACTTTGAGTTGATGGAGAAGGAAAAGGGTGGGAATTCCAGATGGGAGGCCCCAAAATATTCATATTCAGGGAAATGCACCAACACGTTCAGAGACTGAGACGTAAACTACAACTTGGTTGGAGCACATTTGTGTGAGAGAAAACAGCAGGGAAAAGGGAAAGGTAGTTTGGGATAAGAACCTAAGGTGTTTGCAAGTGAATTTCGTTTTATACTCTGAGAGAGGATGCAAGGGTTTGAATTGGGAGGAAAGCAGATCATTTTTTCTAGGGGATGCTAGGAAATGCACTGAGACTCCATGCACTCTGATCTCCAACACAGAATGTAATGTAATAACCTATTACTGTTGAACAGTTCTAGGATGGAGTGTAAACATATGGAGATAAATACTCTTTAGGTACATTAGCTCCTTTGATGTTCAGTGCCCATGATCTGGACTGGAGAGAGCACAGTGATGATAGGTCATGGACTCTTTTTCCCTCCAGAGGGCAATGGAGGGCTACTGAAGCCTAAAGAGGAAGGAGGAGCGATGATCCAATTTGCATATTGTCCCAATCATTCTGACAGCAGTGTGGAGGATGAATCGCAAGAGGCACGCTTGAAGGCTGGGGGATTAGAATGAGCGCTCTGCCTTTGAATGGACTGTGTGTAGGATGGATTAGTGGGGGGAGACTGTGGGGAGGAAACCAATGAGGAAGTCATTATCCCGATGGGAAATTATAAAGATGTGACCTAAAAGGGCATCAATGCCATGGAAGAGATGGAATCAATAGGAAGAGGCTTGAAATATGCTGAAAGGCTAGCATCTGAGATGACAGTGATGCTATTGAGAAGGAAATAAAGGTCAAATGGGGTTGCAGATTGGGGGCGTATTTCCATGAGGAGAAAGTATTATTTTGATCAGGCTGAGTTTCAGGATAATACCTGAATTACAATTAGCGATGTAATCATGAAGATATAAACAGTGCTTCAGATAGAGAATTCTTTGTCATTGGAATATGGATAACAGATTTCCAACAGATTACTGTGTACAGCAATATACACAGGAACAAAATTCCACAGGATGACATTTTATGGGAAGGACTTCCAAGAGTTTGGGGGTGATGTTAACATTAGAGAAGGGATGTACACAGGGCACAGGGATGTGAGGAAACTCTGGAGCATGTGGACCATGGAAGATAAGAAGGAAGAGAAAAGTGAGGGCAGTTGACAGTGTCAGCAACTACAGGAAACCAGAGGATATTGGTCCTGGAAGCATCTATTTAGAAATTATCTTGGTCAAGGTTCTTTATAAGACTGAAGCTCTCTAAACTTAGTATTTAATTAATGTTTTTTCCCTTCTTCATCAGAAAGCAATGGGATTGACAATTATTACCATTCCTTTGTTTCATTTCATTCTGCTTAGATGTTCTTTTTGTGTAGTTTACATGTTTGGGTGTATTAAGGTGGTAGAGAGATTAAAGTGGCTACTAACCTAAGTGGGAGAGATCCAGACCCACCAGGAACTCAGCAGAGAAATATAGGTCCATGTGCTCCCCTTTAGATCACAGCATTGAAAACCAGGTAGGGAAATTCTACTCTCTTCTAAAAGGCCACTGAGTTGGAATCGACCCAATGCCAGTGGGGTTGGGCTTTAGTGTGGGGCAACATTAATGGTTATAAGATTAGCATGAGAATGTAATAAAAACCACAAAATAGACACAGTTCCTTCTTGCATAAAATGTGTTTTCTACTGGGAGACCAGACCTTCAACAAGCACTTTCCCCTCACGAGACTCATTAACAAAAATGGATGAGGAAGCCTGAGAATAGTCCAGGAGGATGGCTCCACTCAGGAAGCAGGTATGACTCCTTATGGATTTAGTTTAGAAAAATTTTAACCACTGTCTGTTACCTTGATTAAACTGCAATCATTAAAATATTTATAAGCTTCAAAAGAGACTAAAAAGAAAGGATTGATGATAATGATGCCTCATAAAGAATATAGAACGATCTCCAATCTCATGTAGGTTTCTCAAAATTTAATTATTCTAAGAAGTGTCATTGAAATTCAAACATGGTCAGCTTTTGGGCAAAGCAAATGGCCAGTTCTTCCCCTCTGACCCCAGAAATTGTTTAGCCTACTGAACCAGACCAGGTAGACTGTTTCTCCAGGGTGGAGATAGGATCTCTCTGAATTATTTGTGATAGACAAATAATAGGCTAAATGAAAATCATTTGCTTGTCTCTAAATCTAACCAAGGAACACCAAATTTCTCTTCTTTTCTTCTAATTATAATTCACAACCCCAGTTCATACCAGTTTCTGGGTCAGGTTACTTAGAGTTTCGTGTGTGTGTGTGTGTGTGTGTTTGTGATATGTTACATTTTGGTGCAATATTAAGGGGAAACTTCACAGCAATATTTTTTATCATGTGCATCATTTTTTCAGGAGAGGTAGTCCAAGGTGGTTTAGTTAGATGTGCTAAGATAATCCTCTTACAATGAGGACCCAAGGAAGCTCTTGATTACAAAAGCCAACTTTGGAACCTTGAACAACCAATGTAAGGATGAAGAATGGGACAGAGTGACCAACTAGAAGGAGTGACAATACAAAAACAGCTGAAAAGAATAATTATTAATGATTGGTGACTTGACAGCCAAGCCTACACGGTTATGGCCATCGTGAGACAAAGCAAGCAGCATTCTCAGTCAAAATCCCTTCACCTTGAACAGCCAAGCATTCGTATCCAAAGTCAGGTGGGAGTCCTCCCCACCCCAATAAGTGTCCTCTCCTCATCCATCAGAGACCAGTGGACCCACAGAATCCTCTACCAATGTTATCACCCACTCTCTCAAGACTCAACTGCAGGCCAGCAGCAGCCCATATTGCCCCAAACCCTGATCTGGGTGTCAAGGGACACTCACTCTGGGGCCCACGGATTGACAGTGCTCACATCTTCATTCAGCTATAGGCTCTAGGTGCCTGTGGAACAGTGGGGCATCCTCCATGTATTCATCTGTCTGCACAGGGGGTGGGAGGGGGACTCATAGACCAACCTTGGCCCATGATGTACCTAGCTGCCAGTGCCAGGAGTACATTGGTGGTAGGCATCCATTTCTGAACTCGTCCCCTTGCACCAGGAACCTGCAGACCAGACCTTTTACTCTTTCCATCTATTGGCATTGGAAGTGTGAGGGCCAGTGCCACAGCCTCTCCATGTCATTCTCTAACAAACAGGGGCAATGGCTTCCTAGTAACCCATGGACTGTTATCATCCCCTTGATTCAATTCCCCCACTCCCACCATGCAACTGGAAACTCGTACCCATGCTGACCACCCCCAAAGAGTACTGCCCATGTGGGAAGGTTGATGAGAGCTTCTGTCTCATGCAGTTGAGGACTAAACACCCTCTGCCAACCACCTGGCAACCAGCAGTGCTCACAAATGACAACCAACCCAGTGACTCATGAGAGAGCTCCCTGTACCCATGTTCAGGGGGCCAAACAGACACGTCCTGTGACCAGTCATGCCAGAAACATCTTCAGCTGCTCTGAAAGCCCAACAGTGAACCAGGACCTGTGCTCACACACCCAGCTGCACCCCGCCCTCCAGAGACAGGGCCTGATAGCTCCAGGGTGGCTAGGATATGACCAAAGCAGTACACAACCTCAGCCTACCAGGATGAATAAAAACAGAGCAAAAATATAGGGTGTAGCAAACAGATACGCAATAGAGACATAAACACAGTAATACCCTGATGACTCAAATAGGATCTACTCAAGTCACATAAAGAAGCCTTAGCAGGTGGCCAAAATAAAACCTTGCAGAGGAAAAAAATAGTCACGGTATTACTTGATAAAGAATTCAAAATACTTATATGTTGTGTTCTCCAAGAGATCAAAGAAAATGAATGCATATGCACGTGTGTGTGCACACACACACATGGAAAACACAAAGCAAGTGAAAATTCAGGAACACAAGACAAAGAGGAAAGATAACTAAAGATCTTACAAAAATAGCACCTACTGGTCTAAAAAGTTTCCTATAAAATTTCAGAAACAGACCACTCAAAAGGACATAAGAGTAAAATTGAACCCCTGGAAGACAGAATCAGTAAAAAAAAAAAGAAAAAAAAAGAGGGAACAAATCCATTGATAGTAATGTGTGATGGGTAGGTTTGTTATGTCAACATGGCCACAGAAGATTGGTGGGTCTGTTGTGACAGCACAGCCAATGAACACACGGGATGAATTGAAGGGCAGAGATAGGAAGGGCTCAGTGAGTCCCGCCCTCTCTCTTGCTTCCGGATCTTCGGACCAGAGAGCTGCCTTGTTCGTCCTGTGCCTCGCCCTCCAAGCAACACTACCCATGGGACACCTACTCATGGACTGTGTTGCTGTGAGTTGAGGATCCTTCAAGCCCTACTTCGCCACGCTCCTGGGATATACATCTCTTGAGCTGGGGACTGTTGGACTTTGTCATCTGGCTGGCTGTTGCCGACCTGCTCTGCCGTTTGCTGCCTGTGACCAGATAGCCTGCACTGCTCTACAGAGGACTACTCAGAGGCCCTCAAGACTTGAAGGACTGCCAGTCTTCCAGCTGCCTCACGCAAGTGAGTTGCACTGAGCAATCTGTATTGTTTTAGAGTTAACTTTCTTTCTTATCTTATATACCTTTCTCAATATATAAATATATAAAAAGAATTACTAGTGTCCTGAGTTTTATTTCTCTAAAAGAACCCTGCCTGACACATAGTGTGTTTGAGGAAAAGTAAGAAAATTAAGAAAACCAAAGAAAGTCCAAGAATAATTTGGGGTTCTATTAGCCAAACATACACATAGAGAAATGTCAGTGATTTGCCACAAGAAAACTTCCTTATTATGAAAGACAAGGAGATATTCTTCATAGAAGCTCATAACCAAAAAAATAGACCCCAAAGGAAAGTCACAAAGAATTCAAAGAAAATTCTGAGAGTAGCTTGAGAAAGGCAAAATTCCACCTATGAAATGGAGCCAGTCAGACTAAGCTTGTTACTTGGCAGAAACTATGCAAGCAGGCCCTTCAAACAACAATAATAACAGCCCAGAGGGATGTATTCCTTAGAACAACCAACTCTTAAAAAGGCCAAAATTTGCTCAAAATGCAGAGATGAGAAAGCAGGAAGGGGTAGAAAATTCCTACAAAAGGAAATGGAAAGCCAGGGCGGAAATGAGGAGAGAGTGGAAACATGCAACAAACTTTCAAATGGGAAACAAATGTACTGGGTAAGCTTTCACCTCAACTACAATAATAACTTTTAAAATGTGGCAATTCAAATCTTTCATTATCTGGGAATCTATAGGGAGAAAGGGATACTGGACTCTTTCTGAAAAGAGAACGGCCACTCCTGCAGGAAGGCTGTGCTGTGATTCAAATTGTGCCCAAGGGAGTCCCTGCCCCCTTTTAAATCAAAGGGAACCACGATTTCTCCTGGATTTCCTAGTCCTCTCTCTGCTGTAGGCATTTTTTACACCACACTCCCGATGTGGTCCAGGACAGCACTGGATTAAAATCTGCCCATCTGCTTTATGACAGAGGATTCCTACTTGTTAAGTGTCAGAAGTTTACTCTCTGGTGTTGTAAATATGCAAATATTTGAACCATATATATTTAGAAAGATTGTGCTGGTTTTCAACATGGGTCTTTTATCTATCTATCTATCTATGCTTCATTATTTGTTTATTATTGGGGGATCTTACAGATCTTATAACAATCCAGACATCAATTGTATTGGACATATTTGTGCAGATGTTGCCATCATCATTTTCTAACAGTTACTTTCTATTGGAGCCCTAGCACGGACAATTTTCCTCAACTGTACAAGCCGTTATAACTGGAGAAGAATTCAATTGTGTGTGTTAAGTGTCATTGAATTAGTTCTGGCCCACAGTGATGCCATGCACAACAAAACAAAGCATTGTCTGGTCCTTCACCATCCTCCTCATCATTGTTAGGCTTATGCCCACTGTGACAGGGCCTGTGCCAATCCAGCTAAGTGTCTTCTTTTTTGCTGAGCCTCTGCCTTAGCAAGCATGATGCCCTTTTCCAGGGACTGATATTCCCTGATAACATATCCAAAGGACATCAAACACGTTCTTGTCACCTTTCCATCTCAGAAGCCGTCTGCTGGTTCTTAGACATTAAACAGATATTTGCCTATTCTTCTGGAATCTGTTTTAATTTCTCTCTTTTTTTGTGGGCAACACTGCTCCCTGGTGGGAGTAGGAGGCCCAGCCTTACTCCTGGAGAGCTGCTGCTGGATTTGAACCGCCAACCCTGGATCTTCTGTATTGACCTTATTAGTTCATACTCTACAATTGTGTATAAGAAATCAATAATTTATGCACTGTGCACAAATAATTTAATATACTATATATATAATGTCATTTCTGAAGGCTTTCAAGTATAACTGTGAAAAAGAAAGAGGCAATGAAGAAAAAAGGAGAGAAAAATCAGGTCCCAGAAAATACAAGTTCAAATAGCCAAAACGAGGATGTAAATATCTAACAATTACCACTACAGTATTCTTACAGTATTCTTGAACGAAACGGAAATCTGGAATCCAGCATAAAGATTCCTCTACCTGATTCCTCTACTTATTATTTTTGTAAGCTTCGACAAGTTGCTTGACTTGCATAAGCTTCAGTTTTCTTAATTGTAAAGTAGAAAGAATAATGTCTAGCCACATCAATGAATTAAGCGCCTCCCACCACCCCCACCCTGATGTGTTTGGTTCAATGATTGGTAGAGAACAGACACTGACTAAAAGGTCCTTGGAAAGAACAAAACAAACAAGCCACGTCTTCCATTCATGCCAGCGTCCCCATTGTTAAGAGAAGGAAATGGACCGCTCACGTCTCCCCACTGGTAGAAGAGCTTGGCCGCGTTCCACTGCAGCTTCTGGTTGCGCTTGTTGCCCACGATGGGCGAGCGGCCCCGGGAAAGGCCCTTCTTGGTGATGTTCACGTGATGTCCCTTCATCCACTCCGGCCAGTTGCCACGATTACAGCGATGGACGAAACGCGCACATTCCAGGAACAGGGCAGCTCTGGCCACCACAGGGGCTTCCTGAATCGGACGATTAAGGAAAGAATAATGGAGGATTAGCAAACAGCAATTTTAAACTGGCCTTAGAAATTCCTATCTACTTTTAGCTTATGTTAGTGCTTGTACTCTTATTTAATGTGGCCGTATTTCTCCCAAGGTAGTCAACCTGGCGAACACAATGGTGGGAAATCTGGCAGCATGAACCCACAGAGGCAGATTTAGATGTTGAAGAATGAGACACTTTAAGCAAGTTTCTTCTTTCCAGTTTCATCCTTCTCAGCAATAATAAAGAACCCCATGCCCTGTCTTCCTGAACTGAAGGAGTTACTGAGTTTTGAATAATAGAATACATAGTCTTTATCTTAAGGTATTTGTTGCCTTTTTTACATATGGAGATTAATCAAAGCAGAAACAGCAAAGCAAGCACATACTCGGTTTCTCAAATCGTCTTATTTTAAACGAGAGGGTAGGCAGTGATACTGCTATGAACAACAGTGCAGGGTCTTTGACCAGGCTTCAAGGGTACATCTGCTTACCCTCATTTGGGCAAAGAAGGAAAGCTAGTGCTTTTGAAGTTGTAAGTCTTTCTTCACACTTGATCACAAATAACAGACCCCATTCTGCTAGAATACACAAATGTGTGGTTTCAATCAAAAGTCTTTAACAAAGAGGGAGTTCTTTAGATAATAAAGGAAACAATGTATTCAGGAAAAAAGAAAAGAAAAAGATGGTTCCATTTTGTCATGCCAAATGTACTTGAAAGGAATAAGAAGAAGTAATAGCTTTCAAATTATAGCCAGAACTTGGTAAAGAACTCCTGTAAACCTCCCCTGACCTGGGAAAAGATTGGAAATGGAGAGTGAAGGGTAGGGGAAGGAAAAGTATGGAATGCTCTATAAATGGTCAACCAGTCAGATCATAAGAAGGACATATATCAACGATTGGTATGTAATTCCATGTGTGCCAGCCCTTTAAAAAATATACATTGCAATATTGATCATCACCTTAGGGCTTTTGGTAGCCATAAAATCCACTGTCATCAAACTGATGTTGAGTCACAGTGACCCCACAGAGGCTGTCCCAGACAGTAGATCTTTATGAGAGCAGACGGTCTCACCTGTCTCCGTGGACCATGGCGGGTGGGTTTAAACTGCGAACCTTGAGCTGATGGGTCCAAGGAGTTAGCCAGAGCACCATCCGAGTTACTTAATAAACATAGGGTTTATGTTTATTCATATTAATGTTTATTTTATTATATCGTAAAAACTTATTGAAGTAATTTTTTCTCAATTTAAACTATGGCACAATGATCCTTAATGTTCAAATGGAGACTAATAGATAATGAGTATCAACAGTGTGCCAGTTAATTTTTATGAATTATAGTATATAATTCTCATTATGACCCTGTGATCTTCATTTTAGGATTAGAAAACAAAAACAAACAAAAGAAAACTCACAATTTATCTAATACTGTACTGGAAAGGGGTGACCATCGACTTCAATATCAGTTCTTTCTGATGCCCAAATCTGAACCAGTTTCTTTTTTAGTATCTCTAGTGTCTTAGTTTTGACTCATGTAAATATTAGTGTAAGATTGATTCTAGAATGCAGGTAGAAATGAACCATCTGGAATGAGATACTATTCCCATGCAAGTTTCTAAAGCGCACAAAATATGATCACATCGAGGTCCTACGTGAATATCTGTTGGAGGCTACCCGCACCTCATCATATAAGGAATCATGCTATCCGACTCTGGGTCTGATTCTTCTCTCTGTCTGACCACTTCCCATGTGCTCTGTGAGCCAGTTGTATTAGACTAGCAGTCCTGGTGGGGTAGTGGGTTCCAGGTTGGGGGGCTGACCCCCTGGTGAGCAGTTCAGAACCCCTGGCTGTTCCATGGAAGGAAAAGAAAGAGTTAGAGTCTCAGAAATCCACAGCGCTCAA
Organism: Nesogale talazaci; assembly: GCA_004026705.1. NCBI lineage: Eukaryota > Metazoa > Chordata > Mammalia > Afrosoricida > Tenrecidae > Nesogale > Nesogale talazaci. The sequence goes on along the minus strand of PVJH01003761.1, from coordinate 84,249 downwards.
CCCTGTCCTCTGGATCACCAGATGTAGGACATTGAGTATTTTTGAGAGTTAGCCTCCCAATGGTGGCATGATTTCCTAACTTTTGCTTATGATTTTTCCCTTGGCTTACAGAGTCCTTTTCTATTTGGTAAATTCTTACTCAACCTTTAAGGATCACTTTTCCTTTGGAAAACTTTTCTTAGCCCCACTCCCATTGAAGCAGAGCTTGTTGACTCAGATTTAGAAAACCATAGTGTCTCATACACATTAGATGGTTTGGGTATGTTAGTCTGCTATGCATTCACTCTTCATACATTTCTTACATGTAACTGCCATGAAAGCCAATAAGAAACAGATTTATGTAACGACTCAATTTATCAATCATCTGATGCATTTTCACGGCAGCCCAAATGAACCAAAATTGGAAGTGAAAAGGTAGACAAAGTGACGATGATAATCTGTCATGAATGCAAGATGAACCTGAATGTTGAGAATCTATCACTAATTGCAGGAGATCAAGACTGGAAAGCAGGTCATAGGAATCAAAGGCTTGAGATTGCAAATGGTCAGGTGACTGTCTGCGTGAAGTCCCTCAATATTCTCAGTCCCATAATATCAGACAAAATGTTGCCACTCTTTCTCAAGTTAAGTTTTTATTTTACTAAACATCTCAGATCTGCTAACCTGTCTGGAAAAGACGGGAACATCTGTCTCTGAAAAAAGAATGCCAGCCTGTAGGCATGTGATACAAATGTATTCTGAGGCTGTTGCATGGTGACACATTCTCAATATAAAGCAATGGATTCAAAACTTAATGACAGGAAGACAGAAACAACATTGCCAGAATAAAATTATGCTGTGAGTCCAGAGTCCTTCGGAATTAATAAGGGAGAAATAAAACCTAACTCAAATATATGGAATAGATTCTTCTTTTCTTGCCCCTGAATATTAGGTGACACATAAGAGCAGTAACAATGGAGAAATGAACCCTCTAAGGTGTTGTATGTGAGGTTTCCTAGGCAGATTGATTCACTCTATTCATAAAAAAGATAAATAAAGATATTGCTTAAAAATAGCATCAGTTGCTTAGGAAGCTCAAGGTGTTTTTTTTTTTAATGAAAAGCAATTTCAATTTTCTGCTTTCAAATACTTTGACACTATTATCAGGTCATAGACTTAGGGAATTCTAATCTTTAAGTTTAAGATTAGAATTAAGATATATAATTTAATGGGACATATGTAACTCTGCAGAACCCTATTAAATGGCTGGTCTGGGTATTTCTCATGAGTGTGAGCGACATGAACAGCTAAACTCAGTACAATTTGGATTTGTCACTGTTTATCACATTGAGGGATTAAAAACAGGATGATTTACATATTGCCTTTTTATTTTAATTCTCATGGCCCAAGTGAATAGAGACAGGTTTAGGGGTTCTACAATCAAGATAGCAGTAAATAATGCCAATTTCTGGAGTATTGTATTGTGCATCCTGCAGATTGACTCACTCTATTCATAAAACAGAGGAATAAAGGTATTGCTTAGAAAAGGCATCAGTTGATTAGGAAGCTCATGGTGTTTTTCTTATGAAAAACAACTTAAATTTTCTGCTTTCAAATGCTTCTAAATTATTATCAGGTCATGGACTTAGGAAATTCTAATCTTTAAGGATTCACTGAGGTCCAAAGCTTAGTATGCTGAATATGCATTCCAAGGAAAGAGACCCACACAACCACTAGTACGGAGTCCACAATGTGTGTGGAGGTGGAAGGAACTGTTCTCTGTAGGGTACATTCAAAGTGAAATTTAGAAAAATTGATTGTAGTGCAGGGGCTTGCAGGACCTTAGACAAAGGACCCTCTCTCTGGACACAGAGGAAAGTTAAGTTTTCCTTTTCTAATAGAGTTTACCACACACAGCTCAGTGCAATCCGAATAAGCAGGAAAAGAAGGAGGCATGATCTGATATACTAGGGAGGAGGGAGGGAGTCACATCACAGAGAAAAACAGCACACATGGATGACGTGAGGCAGAAAAATGTTGCATGGCTGGAGAGAACCACACCATCTCAGAGGCACCGTTAAAAGTGGACATCTCAATAAAATTCGAAACTGTGGCCATACCAGAGAATCTGGCTGGTGACCCTAAAATGAAAGTGGGCATATTTATATTTCTCTTTAATATTCTTGCCCAGATTACCTTTTAAGGCTTTGATAATGACACAGGTTAGTTTTTGATCCATTATATTGGAGTTCTCAGAGAAGCTATGATCTGTGTTAATTAGGAAAGCCCACGATGTGCTGAACCAGATGGAATTATCAATTTGAAAGTCAAAATTGTCTGAAAAGAAAATCAAGACAAAGGACTTCATACCCAAAGAAATTCTCCGATTGCCACCAGGAAGGTGGCAGAAGGAGGGCAAAGGAGGCCAGGAGAAGCCCTGGGCCAGCGGGTAGACAAGTCAACTTAGGTGAAGGAGGAGACAGCGCTCTACAAGAGGGAAACAGGAGTTTAGGGTGGGGCAGGGTAAGTTTTTGGGAAGTGTGAAAGTAGCTTGAGTTGTCAAATGGCAGAAATGTAAACCCTAGCTTAACTCACAATAAAAAGTTTTTTAAAAGATCACATAGCAATTTCATAGGGTTCAGTCTTATTTAAGATGTTCTCTACAACTACAATGCTTAGAGTTGTCTCACTAAAAATCACAAATTCTCATGACAATATTTATATGCAGCATTCATTTAGCTAGCATTCTATAGCTGGAAAACTTCAAGCACCAGGGTACATTCCTTGGTCTTATGTGTCATATTTACCCCTGAAGGTCATAAGATCATTCTGTGATTCAAAGTTTCCTTTATGAATGTGAAGCAGATAATTGGCTTACTAATTCCAACAATTGTGCTTTACTTTGCCTGGGGACCTAGGACATACTTAGCCAGATACAATAATTAATTGAAAATTATAATTGCAATGCATTCTTTCCCCCTCAAGGGGATATATCTAAGCTTATTATGAGAGAAGAAATCCTGACTGTCTTTGGAAATTCACATGATAATGCTGAATAAGAACCATTTCCAAAGACTGAATATTTTATGTTGGCCACTGGGGAATTACTGATTTTCTAGGATGATTGCTTTATAGTAAAAGATAAGGTTGCTGCTCGGTGCAGGATATCCGTTTAAATCAATGGGAATAGGTTATTCTTATAGATCTTAGTGGCCATTGGAGCCAAGTTTGCTAGAGGACATAAATGTGTACCTCAGTATGTATTATTGACCCACCGAGTTCTCTGCCTGACGGAGGTTGTTAAGGCACTGGTATGCTTTTCCTTCCCCTGCCCATTCCCACTGTAGCTGTGGGCCACTACGAGGAGACTGTTATCAGGCTAACCATTTCAGCCCTTCTCAGATTATATTCATATTTGCAAAAAGTACTTTACAAACCAAATGAGAATTTCTGCTTCTGACAATATGATGAATTAAATATGAAAAGAAACTTTTCATGATCTAGAACTCCTAGAATTTTTAGATAAAGTCTTCAAAAACTTTTCAATCTTCCTTTTGTTTCTAAGGTGAGGTGGAAAAATATTGGCTAGAAATGATGAGAAAGCACAGGTTCACAGAGGTGAACTCATTTGCGATTTTTTTTTTCTGGGGGATGCTGTTGAGAGGAGAGAAATGGGCCACACCAGTTACATAACCCCCTTAGTTCAGGTGGAAGATCAGATCAGATATTTTGAATTAAAGCCAGACCTCAGGGGGAAACACACTCTGTGGATGAGAGAAAAACCTGACCCTTAGAAGTGGGATTACCTGACTAACCCTTGACTCTGGGTACAATAAAAAAAAACAGAAAAAAATAGAGAAAGTATTTTATGAAAACGACTAATCACACACACACACTCTCTCTCTCTCTCTCTCTCTCTCTTTTTTTTTAGGCATCACTGCCCTCTGGCGGTGGGAGTAGGAGGCCCAGCCTTGCTGCTGGATTTGAACCTCCAACCATGCGGGCCGCAGTCCCGCACACAAGCACTATGCCACTGGGGCTCAGCCCTCACACACTCTCTTATACATACAAACTTATAAGTTTAGAACCAGAATGGACATTATCTATACCTAAAAAAATAGGAATAAAACGGATAAATTAACCACCATACTGTGGTGACAGGTGACAAAGGGCAAATAAAAATGAACCAATTTGGGCTGAGGCCTGGTGGTGTAAGTGGTTGAGTGCGGGAATGTGGCCCATAGGGTTGGCGGTTCAAATCTAGTGGCGACTCTCAGGAGCGGTGCTGAGTAGCTCCCATGACCACCAGAGGGCAGTGATGCCCCCCCCCCCCCAAATGAGCCAACTTTTTGAAAAAAAGTAGGAAATCAGAGCTGAGTGCTGGTGGTGTAGTGGTTGAGTGTGGGACTGCAGCCCTCTGGCTTGGTGGTTCAAATCCAACAGCAGCTCTCCAGAAGCAAAGCTGGGCCTCCCACTCCCACCAGGCGACAGAGATGCCCACCCCCCCCAAAAAAAAAGGGTAGGAAATCATAGATAACATGAAAAAAATCCTGAAACAAAAGAATTTTTAATTGACTAAGGAAAAAACCCCATCAAATTTTATCAATTAAGATCTTAATTTTTAACAACTTTAACAACATCTCAATTTTTTTGTGCATCGATGCAATTTCAGGATTTTGTATGGGTATGTATGGACCTGTCAGATTGATTATAAAATTCTCAAGGAAGTGCACTGAGCCAAGAACAGCCAGAGTAATGTTTAAGGTTCTAGTTATTATTATAGTTATTAAGGCAGAGTATGAAAGAGAATAAGATCCAGAACCATACTCAGGCATGTTTTGAACGACCAAGTCAGCATTTCACACCATAAAAGAGAGTGAGGATGGCAACAAGTGTGCAAATGAGGCCTGCCTACAACTGATGTATGTATAGACCATGATGGGAGTTGTACGAGCCCCATGTAAAATGACTTATAAAACAATTTAAAAGAAGGGGGAAGGAGGAGCTTATACCAAGGGCTCAGGTAGAAAACATTTGGAAATGAAGATGGCAACATGTGTTATATGTTGTATCAAGCAATAGGCCTGATACAAATGATGTATTGAGGGTTATAAGAGCTGGTGGAGCCCCCAATAAAATCATTGGAAAAAAAAGAAAGCATGTAGTTGTCAGTGAGATCAGCTACACTGTGTCTCCATCACAGCATCCAGAGACAGTGAGGACCATGAGGATGGTGCAGAAGAGGGCAATGCACTGCTCTGTTACAAAGGGGCCACTTGGAGCCCAAACCAACTTGACAGCATCTAACAACAGTTGTCAGTAAATGATCATTATTTTTCCACATGAAGGAGAAAATAAGGAAAACGAGTTCCCACATTTTCGCCATTTACATTGTAAATTCTATGTCAAGGCAAGTGAAAGGTAAAACGAAAAGATGTTCCAAAGAGATTTGTCTTTAGAACCCAGGGATTTTGTAAGTCATAAAAAGTGACTATCAAGTCATAATGGAAAATTTTGATTAACTCATATCAAATTAAAATTTTCTTTTCATTAAAAGACAGCATAAAGAATGAAGACAGCACAAATCACAAACTAATGACACGTTGTACAGAACAAAAAATGAATTAATACAAATATTGTATATCTGTACATATGATCAAGACGGAAGTGTTTTTTGATTCAAAGTGTTTGTTGCATCTACAGGAGATTCTTACAACTCTAAAGATGAAAAGATTCCTTTCTAAAACCTGTGTTTTAAAAATCTTACAGTGGTAGCTACTACATTTATCCTAATAAGAGAAATTGTAAAAAAAAGCTGAACTTAAAATTGAAGTCAACTGTCCCTAAATGAAGCCAATTGTCCCTAAATTTGGTAGCCATAGCAACAATGATAAAGGGTTCATTTAAAATAAAAACCTAAAAAAAAAATAAAAACCTTTAGATGAGCAAAAACTCAAGATTGGACATTTCTAATATTTATTTTATTTCATGATATATTTATTTTTTTGTGGGGGTCATCACTGCCCTCTGGTGGAAGTAGGAGGCCCAGACTTGCTTCTGGAGAGCTGCTGCTGGATTTGAACTGCCAACTTAATGGGCTGCAGTCCCGCACACAACCACTATGCCACTGGGGCTCAGCCCTTTTTTATTTTGGGGGGGCATCACTGCCCTCTGGTGGTCGTGGGAGGTACTCAGCACTGCTCCTGAGAACTGCTGCTGGATTTGAACTGCCAAGCCTGCAGGCTGCAGTCCTGCACTCAACCACTTATGCCACCTGGGCTCAGCCCAATGATATATTTAATAATGAAAACTCCAATGATGAAATTTGGAAAGAATATTTAAATTATATGATTAAAGCACTAAAAATAATGTCAGAATGCAAAAATTGTTCTACAGTTGCACTTAAAAATGTAAATGCATCAGTCAGTAAATGAAAACAGTAAAGGGAGGACAAGGTATTGGATAATTTTGGTGAGATGAGCATTTATTGTCTGTCCCCTCTTGCCCCAAATTCTATCTTGGATATCATTGGTCCATGTGGGGCCCTGGTGGTAGTGTATGGATGGGTCTGCTAAGCTCAGGTTAGCAGTTTGAAATCATTCACTATCCTTGGGAGAAGGAGGAAGCTATCTCATCCTGCAAACAGCCTCCCTATCTTTATCTGTATCTATCAAAATATATATTCATGTAATCATCTAAATATATATAGTAGATGGCTTCTGTATCTACATTTGCACTATATATTTATAAAATATGCATAAAAATAGAACCATAATGCTTTGAAAAATCTGTAAAACATAGATAAATATATTTTTATGAGTAGAGATTCCCAAAAGACAGGGAACAAATAGGATCTGATATCAGGTGAAACAAAATACAGATGAAACAGAAGCTAGAACTTCATTGGTAGAAGACACTTGTGAAGGTGAGAGAACTTCTCAGAGCTCCGAGCCCAGGTCATTAGGTATCGACTCCTGCAGCTTTCCTACCTGGATGAACGACAGCACACACAACCAAGGCTGCCCACTCGGATGAGGTCCAACGGACAGCAGCTAAGTTTCCTTTCCATGTGTCAGAATTCACCTGGGAATTTATTTCCTTCATGGCTCCAGAATGGAGAAAATGGCTCTAAGTATGCCTTCCTTTTAGAATTGTTTCTTGGCTTGACTCTTTGGTCTCATAAGAACAAAGATCGTAAGGGATATAAAAAACCAAAACCAAAACCGAAACAGTGCAATTCAGTCAATTTGGATTCATAGCAACCACACAGGACAGACGAGAACTGTCCCTCTCACTTTCCAAGAGTGCAGCTCTTGGCAGGAGTTGAAAGTCCCCTCTTTATGCCCAGAGTCGCTGGTAGTTTGAACTGGCAACCCTTCAGATCGCATCCCAGCTTGGAATCACAGTGCCACCAGGGCTTCTAAAGACTACAAGAGGGATTTACAATCTGTCAACATAATAATGGGCTACCTTTGTCATCTTCATCGACAAACTGCCCCCGTCACCACTGCCATCATTATCATCATTGCCATCACCACCACTTTCATCGCATTCATTCACAAGGGTTCATTAAACCTGAATTCTCGCCCTTTGACTGATAATAGAGATCAATGGACTCCATTAAACTCTGCCTGCTTCTGACAACCAGAATTCTGACTTTGAACTTGCACATGACTTGGTCTTGGCTCACAATAAAAAGAATCTAAGGTATGAAAAGAATGCCTGCAAAACACGCCCTGCTTGAACCATTTTTGAATATTTTGTCCATAGATCTTCCAATATGACAACTAGAAGCTTGAACGTTTTCTTCACTTCTTTCAGTTTCTCAACCTTTGGGTCATGACCCCTTTAGGACTCGAACACATCTTTCACAGAATTGTTTCACAGGCCACCTAAGAACATAGTACAACACCTATTTCTAATGGTCTTAGGAAGCGAGAAACCGCTCCTCTATCCAACTCCAAGAGGGTCGCCCACATGCAGATATGCTAACATATGAGTACCTGGCGTGAAGACTGTTACCTATGCTGCACCAGGGTTCGATACAAAATTTCATTTATTTGTAATTAGAAATAAATATTTCACAATATATAATTATATACTGTTTTGTGATTAATCACTATGCTTTCATTATATTCAATTTGTAACAATAAAAGGATATCCCTCATATCAGATATTTACATGACGATTCATCATAGTAACAAAATTATAGTCATGAAGTAGCAACAAAAATTATTTTATGGTTGGGGTGACCACAGCATGAGGAAGGTTGCTGAGCAAGTTTGTCCTTATCTTTCTCCCATGATGCTAACAGGTATCAAAGATTAAGCACTGTGGGGCCAGAGTGGATTGAATTGAAATGAAATCAAGGATGACAAAGTGGTCTCATAGCTTTCTGGACATAACAGCCTTATTGCTTTCTGGACATAACAGCCTTATTGCTTGGAAATAAAAGAAAATTTTAAGCTTGTTATAGAGTCTGACTCCATGTAATGGTAGGAGCAGACAATGCACATGCTACATTTGAAAACAGAGCGTACTAGTAGCTAGAAAACCCAGACTTTGTGGGGTAACTTTGCACATGCTAACAGTTGAGAATCAAGACTCAGGATGGACCCCGCTGATGAGAGAGAGGAAACTCCAAGAGCCTTGATTACAAAAGTCTCCAATACTCCTCTGGCAATAATTTCCATTCAAAATCCATTATTAATTTATTCACATATGATGTTATTAGGATTTCTTTTTTCTTTAAAATCCCTCAGTATGTTGCTCTTGTGACAAGATGTGTGCTTCTCCTATGCCACATTAAAAAATATACATCCTGAGATCTATCATGTAGGGAGTAATTATGAAGGTTTCTTTCTATTTTTATATCATGACTTTAGTATACTAAAATGATTTCAATTCCTGGAAATGAGTCTTTTTTTGACAGTGATAAGAGAACAACTAAGGTTCAATTCTTACCATTGGTTTCATGTATGAGTTTGAGGAGAAGGTGGTGAAATTTCTGGTATTAAAAACTAAATTTTATCTAGAAGTATACTTTTGTTGGAACAATTAGAAGTTTCACACAATTTTTTGAAAGCCTATATTTTCAAAGTTTAAAACCTTCATATTTTCCTTTTTAGGATACATTATGAATTTACATGATAAGAAACATTTCTTTTTTTTAATCATTTTATTGCGGGCTCATACATCACTTATCACAATACATACTTACATACATATACTATGCCAAGTTCCTTCGCATGCCTGCTGCAATCATCATTCTCTAAATATCTGCTTTTCGACTTGAGTCCTTGGTATCGGTCTTTTATCCTTTCCCCTCCCTCCCCACTTCCTCCTCCCCCATCAACCCTCAATACTTTAAAAATTATTATTATTTTGTCATATCTTACACTGCCCAGCATCTCCCTTCACCCACCCCCCTAATGTCTGTCATCCAGATAGGAGGTTATGTGTAGATCCTTGTCATTGGTTCTCCCTCTCTACCCCACCTTCCCTCCCCCCATCCAGGAACTCTACTCTCACTACTGGTCCTGAGGGGTTCATCTGTCCTGGGTTCCCCTTATTGCCAGGTCCTTCTCCAGTGTATCCTCTCCAGTCAGTCCCGCTGGATTTGTAAGGTAGAACTGGGATCATGATAGTTGGGGAGAGGAAGCCTTCAGGAACTAGAGGAAAGTTCTATGTTTCATCGCTGCTACTTCACTGCACCCTGACTGGCCCGTCTCCTCCTCGCGATTCCTCTGTAAAGGGTGTCCAATTGTTCACAAATAGGCCTTGGGTCCCCATCCCACTCTCCTCTCATTCTAAGTGATTCTTGTTCTTTGCTGTTTGATACTTGTTCTCTTTGACCCCTTGTGATCACACAGGCTGGTGTGCTTCTTCCATGTGGGCTTTACTGCTTCTGTGCTAGATGGCCACTTGAGACATTTCTTTAAAAACACAACACTTCCTATTGTGAAATCCTATCCATTTACATATGAAAGAACACTTGCCTTAAAAAAATTCAAATGCTTTTCTCCACTATTAAAAACAATTCACACTCATATATTATATACATTTCAATATATCCAGAGATATTTATGTTGGTTGACTAAAATAATATTTTTATAGAGAAGCATATGGTGTTGTTAAAAAAAATCCTGAATGAAATAGAAGATTCTTCTCTGAACTCAATTTTATTACTGACTGGCTTATATAACCTGAACAAAGTTATCTTTACCTCTTGAGGCTCTCTGTCTCAAAAAAGGTGTTTGTGGGACAAAGTTCAGCAGTTAGAAAAAAAAGGAGAAATAGGTACAGGGGATATAAGGAGGATCCTTAATGGATGAGCTAAAAGAAATGTGCATAAATTATTTAATGTAAAACTGATGATCTCTTTGTGAACTTTCACCTAATTGCCAACAAAAAGTTTTTACGGGAGCCCCTAACACGGGTTGATTACAGTTCTCAGGAGTGTATCCTAGAATGTGCCTCCCATGAGTTTATGACAATCTATCAATGCTGTCATCAGGTGCTTATTGGACTCATCCTTGTCCAAATGGTACCATCCCATCATTTGCAAATTGTCTGCCACACATCTTTCTATTAGATTTTCAACTATGAAATACAATTCAAGTGTAAAGTGAAATAATTTGTCATTATGATATTCCTTAATTTCAATAGACAGTTGTCAGAGACATGACACTTTGTCTAAAGACTTTTGAAAAGATGCAGTTTCGACTTCTGAATTGAGCTGCAGAGGGATATGATAGTACCTTTGGAGCCCAGTGGTGTATGGTTAGGGGCTGGGCTGCCATCTGCATGGTCAGCAGTTCAAAACCACTAGCAACTCCGCTGGCGAAAGACTGGCCTTTCCGCTTGTGAAAACAGTTCAAATCTCAGAGACCCACAGGGGGTCTCCATGACAGAGCATTGCCTGGGTGGCAGGAAGTGTACATTTTGGGGGTTACGCTTTAGTTTAAAAGACTTGCAGGAACCTAACACATAATTTTTGTGGTATGTTTGGCAACATCTTATCGAACGTTTGCATTATTTTAATTTTCTTGACCATATTTAAAATACCATGTTAAAAAGTACATCAGTGTACATTGATCATTTTTCAAGTAAATGGTATTTTCAAAGACTGAGATTCAGCCATGGGAACTGGACTGAAAGATCTGATTTAATCTAACAAGACAGTATTAGGAGTTGTTGGAGGTGGTCATTGCAATTCAGGCATACCCAAATCCAAATTCCCTACTGGTCACTAACATTCCCAACAGCAAAGCTGCCATGTCACACAAGGGTTTCATGGACTTCAAGCCTTGGGTAGCTTTCCAAGGATAAACACAAGGGACCATTTGTCACTTAATCCTGTTTTATAGATCCCAAGAAAGGTGCCACTTAAAGATAGGCTGAATGTATTTTCTTTCATAAAAATCTATTTTGGATTTTCTCTTTAAAATTTAAAACAAAAGACATTTATTTCTTACATGTACTTGGCATTTTATTTCCAACAGTTATACAATGTTAAAGGAAAAAAAACTGAGAGGAAAGGTAAAGGAAAGGAGGCAAAGAAATTGAGAGGCTGCTGTCCAAAGTCACATTTGGGCCAAGTTGACTTTAGAAACACATTTTCTTGAAACTCTCATGTGTGTGTCATGAATTGAATCGTGTCCTCTCAAAACACGTGTCAACTTGACTGGCCATGATTCTTAGTGATTTGGCACTCTTGCAATGATGTGATTTAAGTAATGATACAATCATACCTGTGATGCCATAATTGCAGTGGTTCTCACACTTCTTAATGCCGACACCCTTCAATACGCTTCCTCATGTTGGGGTGACCCCCAACCATAAAATTATTATTCTTATTTTATTCATTCTACTAGGGGCTCATACATTGCTTATCACAATCCATACATACATATACTGTGCCAAGCACCTTCACATGCCTGTGCCATTATTATTCTCCAAACATCTGCTTTTCCACTTGAGCCCTTGACAACAGCTTTCCATCTTTTCCCCTCCCACCCTGCTCCCCCTCCCCCACTGACCCTCAGTACTTTAAAAATTATTTTGTCATATCTTACACTGCCTGATGTCTCCCCTAATCCAGTTCTCTGATGTTCATCCCCCAGATACGGGGTTATGTGCAGATACTTGTAAATGGCTCCCCTTCTCTGCCCCACCTTCCCTCCACCCATCTGGTAAATTTTTGATGCTACCTCATCACTGTAATTTTGCTACTGTTATGAATCAGACGACCCCATGAAAGGGTCGTTCCACCCCCAAAGTGGTCGTCATGACCTACAGGTTGAGAATCGTCGAGTGAAGGGGATTAAACGGAGATGCAACGATGACACTGTTGCTCAAATTGCAGCTTTGGTTCCATGGAAGGAGAGTTCCCTTTCAAAGATGGTGAATCCATCTCTGACCTTCCAAGACATAGAAGGAGACAGAATGGAGCCGGGAAGGAATCTCAGCACTGCCAAAGAAGGAGTAGGCAGAATCCTTCGGACTGGAATCTAGGTTTTCTACTGAGAACCTCCTAATCCCAGGGGAAGGCTGATGCCATAGGACCGAGAGCTCTCCAATGGATGCTGTGCCTACAGACATCGGAGGGAAACCAGAACCTTTTCCCAGAGACTACAGGGGTACAGTGCCGACTGGTCTCCTGAGTTCAGATGACCAGTCTTGTAAACTTCAATTCAAGCATTCATGAAGCCATGTCCCTTGCTGTTCACTAAAATGAATAAAGTTCTGGATATTAAAACCATTCACTTGGGGTCTTAACATAGCAGCACTAGCAGTACTAGGTAACTAAGTGCATTTAATATAATGTTCAAAGCTCTTCTCTGCAATTCATTTTAATTGATCCTGGTTTAATTGTTTTTCTCTACTTTATAGATAATGACACCAAGTCTCAGAGAATGTAAAGTGTTTGCTAGAAATAAGACTAAAAACAACACAATAAGTACAGCCTACTTTATGAAGGAGTTGCTGGATTGTATTGAAGACATTCTGATGAGGGTTTTACATCTAATATGTCATGTGGTCCTGAGCCTAAGAGGTAGAAATTATATTATTGTTGCTGTTATTCTCATTTAACAGAGGTTCAGCTAATAAAAGTTGAAAGAGTTTTAACCCACACAGTATGTGGAGGTGATAACTCCACACACAACTAATAATATACGCATTATTCTAAACCACTATTACAGAGTTGATTCTGACTTAGAGTGACCCAATGTGGCTTTTCCTAGACTGAAAATATGCATGGGATCAGATAGCTTTATCTTTTGCTCACATAGTGGCTGATGGATTTGAACTACTGACCTTGGGTTCACAGCCCTAAGTCTAACCAGCAGTGTACTCAAGGGTCCTATACTATAGTCTGCACAAGTATCCCAGGAAATATTAAAAGTTCCCTCCTCTTTTGTTTTTTTACCTCACAATTATTTTTCCCCTTTAGCCTCCAATGCTGAGAGAAGGAAAAATAATACATCATCTTTAAATGAGGATTAGGATTGTGGATGCCAGCTTACCTCCTTTAGTGGGATTGATGGGAACAGGGAATAGGGTTGAACATGTATTTTCAACAACTTACTAGATCCAAGGCAGCTGCCAAGATGGACGCATCAGGAATTGTCCCTGGTTCACAGCAGTTTAGTAGAAATTGAAATCGCTTCATGCCTTGTCTGATTGCACCAAGATTCACTACGTTTTTGCTTTTACCTCCTTCTTGGTTGGAAGAAAGATGGTCGTCGAAACTGTGGCAACCTGTAGGATCATTCCATGGTGGAGGAAGGAAGGAGAGAGTGTAGTGGTGACAGATTTAAGAAGAGTGCAAACATATAACAATGTGCAAGCCTAAACACTTCCCCCATCCCTCACTTATTGATTTGAATATGTGTGAATTTATGGGAATTGGGTAACTCAAGGAATATGAAAATACAATGCCTTTACATGCAAGGGTCTATCATCTGACTATTGGGTTTTCTTTCTAATAACAGGGTAAGGGCTCTTAGTACTTTTAAAATGATTTTTTTCTAGGGATTCTGTCAGACAGAGTCTTGAGGGTGTGACAATCTGCCTCCCATCTCTTTGACCCATTTGCCAAATAAAATTTTGTTTAAAATAAATAAAGGTTCTTGGATAGCTAACTTGTTTTTAGGGAAGGTTAAATCACTGAGCAATTTTATACATGTTACAATAAATGGATATCAAGGATAACATTGTGATGAGGGCAAACATCTTTTTTCCTAGTTACATTACGGAGTCACTGGACTATGGCAGCTGTAAAGGACGTTAGAGATCAGTCCTTTAATGCCATCATTTTCAGACCTGGCTATTCATCAAAATTACCAAGGTGTTCCTGAAGTCTATGTAGACCTGTGGGGTCAGAGTCTTTGAAGGTGGGTGTGGATATTCTATTTGTAAGTCTCCCAATTGATTCGGACCCTACCCTACAGACAGAGGTCTGGAGTCATGCTGTGCTCCCACCCTTCATTTTTCTACAGGTAAGCTGCCAAGCAGTGAGAATCAGTCAGGAGCTTATTAACATGCAGGCTATCTGGGACTATCCCTAGAAGTCTAGGATATATGTATGTGTGTGTGTTTGTATGTGTGTGTGTATATACACATATGTGTATATATATACATATATAATTTCCCCCCTCATCACTGCCCTGGTGGGAGTATGAAGCCCAGCCTTGTTCCTGGAGAGCTGTTACTGGATTTGAACCGTCAACCCCGTGGGCCACAGTCCTGCACACAACCACTACACCACTACACCACTACACCAGGGCTCAGCTGAGATATGTATATTTGTAACAAATATTTCTAGTGGTTTGAGTGGACAAAGTTCAAGAAGCACACACCAAAGAAAAGAATACAAAGTACTGCTTTCCATCTTTTAACTCCCCTGGCATATTTTAAAAGGCCTAAGTATCTATTGATATTTTTAGAGCTTATTATATATATATTTTTTTCTTTTATGAGATTTTGATACTGAATTCAGTTGGGAAGTAAAATCAATCCAAATGACCAGCAAATAAATAATTAAACACAAATAAATAATTAAACAAGTCCAGGGCACAGTTAAGTGCTACAGATGAAGAATCATTTCCAAGACAACCTTGCTTCTAACAGCTTTCTTTCCAACCACTACTCTGTTTACTCACTGGGTGATACCACCACTTTGGGAAAAGAAAACTACTTGTTAGTTTTTACACCTAAATGCTACTTTATTAACCATTTACATACAACTGTTTAATAGTTACACATGTTAAAGGGACATGTCTCATGCATGCATTAAGAGGGATAACTAAAAGTCCCTTTGAGTTTAAGATAGACCCACAAATTACAAGAATTTTTTGAGTGACTCTAGTTGCTTTTAATTTCTTATCTTAATTACCATTTAAGATACATTAGTCAGTAGCTACCTCAAATCTAGAATTTGAATGATATGTAGTAAAATGATGAACCTACTCTTATGCAATGAATAATGATGAAATGCTAATCACCGATGTATTGAAAAGAGATGCCATCATTTTATTAAAAGAAGTACAAAGAGTAAAGGTTTCGCTATATTTTCATATTGTTTTGGACAAGAGGACAATCTCACAATGTATGTATTAAACTGGGCTCCTTACTGAGGGGTGTTAGCTTCTGACAAGTTGGGTCTGAATCAGGTGACTGTATGCAGAATAGCACAAAACCCCGCAGGTCCCTCATCACGCGCCCAATTAATGTTGTTTGAGAGCAGTGTTGCAGCCCCCACTTTAAGGGAACTCACTGAGAGTCATTTTTGTTTTCCAAGTCTTTTCACTTTATAAAGCACGAAGCCCTTGTTTAGGGGCTGCTCTGTTCCGGTAGGATTTCCAAAGTACATGAGTCGAACTCTTGCCACCTTGCTTCTTAGGTGCATTTTGCCTGTACTTCGCCTGAGATACATTTCTTTATTCTTCTCTCAACCCATGATACCTTTCTGATTCTTCGCCAACAGCACAATCCCAACACGTCCATTCTTCTTTGGTTTTCCTTATTCATTTCCAATTTACATTTATTGAAGGATAACACACACACACAGTCACATTTTATATAAGGTAGAAAATCAGAGCTAGGAGGATCCAAAATATATTTTAAATAGTATTTTCCTACAGTTAATGGCAGAAATAGGCAAATTAAAGGCATTTGCTTTTAAGTAGCTAAAAAATTGCTTTAATTAATCAAATATATTTCCTCCAAAAGAAAGAATATAGTTTCAAAAAGTAGTCTTTACTGAAAGTGAGGACACAGAAGGGGAAAAAAAACTGTGAATGTGATTTTTAGCTTCCTCGAAAAATACTTTTACTTACTGAATTTTCAAAAATACATATTTTGAAGAAATTCTATTGTCCACTGTATCTTATCTTCAGCTCAATGAAGTTGAACCATAGAATGTTTGCATTGAGATGAGTATGCTTGTTGCTTGTTTTCCTTAGCAACTTCAAAATAAGAAATGAGGTAAAATAAGCAGTTCCATTGCAAACAATTTTCAAGAGAAAGTATAGGAAAAAGCACCGTGGACACACATGGGCACACAGGAATCACTTACAGAAGTACATTGTAAAGATTAAAAAATAAGAAAAGCAGGCACAAAGACAAAAAGATGTCCAGGTGTATCAAAATGACATTTGTTGTAAAATATTATGAACTTAGATGAGCAAAGAATTATCTGACTCATTTAGAATAGCAGAGGATGCCTCTTCTGCAAGAGATTCTGAAGGACTCGTAGCATGTACAGCACAGAATATGCCAACAATCCATAGACAAAGAATGCTGTATTGTGACTCAAAAGAGTCTTTGCCAGTGCCAGATAATACAGTTTCTCTTTCACACACATAGGCAATGACTGCATTTGGGGTAATGCTGACACAAGACCATCCTGGAATAGGCTATCTGGATATTCCTTGGTGGGTCTCTTTAATTGTGAATACTCCATAAAGAAGATATGAAACAGTGGCAGAAATCTTAAGGCCTTCAAACCTTTCATAACCCAGCAAGAGAATCAAGAAAATTAAAACCCAGGATGCAAAATGCTAATATAACATATTTGGAATAAGAACAAGTTTTAAAGAAAGATGTGCAACGGAAATCAAAAGGAGGGTACACCACTCAGTTATGCACCATTCTTTCCACCCAGGAAAGCAACCTGCAAATCTACAATCTATAACTGAGAACTTAAAATTTTCCTTTTGTAGATTAAATGAGATATTCAGCCCATGTGAGAGAGCTTATGATCTTTGAGTTTAAACCACAAAATTCCACCAGATTACACTTAGGGCCACAGGAAGAACTTGGAGGTGTGTTCATAGGACCAGACAAATGGCATCCAGCTCTCTTAAGATATGACCATAGAGCATACTCATATTCATATTTATTTTTCATAATGGGACTTTAGAAATGGAAGAAATCCATTTCCAAAATGGACGGTCTAAATACTAGACAAGGCTGAGAAATCAAGAGTGGAACCAATGCAAATGGACTCCAAATGGCAAAGACTCTGGTAGTTGAGATGAGTGAAACCACAGACTCATCGATTGGATATGTAGCTCTGGTCAGCTTCTGAAAGAGCTAATTAATAAATAGCTGATTTGAGTCACATTTTATTGCCATTGAATCAATTCTGACCACAGCGACTCCATAGGAGAGAGTAGAACAACCCCCGTAAGGTTTCTAAGGCAACACCCTTAACAGGAACAGATTGCCCCTTCGTTCTTCCATGGGAGCAACTGGTGGGCAAACTGATGACTTCTTGGTTAGCAGCTGAGTGTTTAACTCACCGTAACAACAAGACTTCATAAGTATGGTGACCAAATTAAAAATCAAACTCCCTGCTTTCAAGTCTATTCTGATTCATAACAAGCCTACAGCACAGGCTTGAACTTCCCCCATGGGGTCCTGAGACTGCAATTATTCACAGGAGTAGAAAGCCTCATCTTTCTCCTGTAAAGCGGCTGGTGGATTGAAACTGATGACCCTGTGGTTAGCAGCCCAATGCATAACCAAGTTTGGACCCTTTAAAACAAAAGAAATAATCATAGGAATCACCACACTTTCTTGAATAATATAGGATGATGAATTAAGCCTCTTGCCTCCTTGTGAGAGGGTTATGAAGGCCTAAGTGAGGCAATTATTTTTAAAGTCTGATTATGTTTTTGAACTGATTTGAATGTGCTTACTGATTACTAATAAATTAATTGTACAGTTGGTTAGAAAATGACACCCACATATTGCTAATTAATCAAAGGCAACTGGAAATATTCTAAGCATTATGTCTTTGTAGTTGTTCCGTGTGTAGTGATATCAAAAATTTGGATGAAAACACAGGAATATGTGTATATCTCTTCAGATGAATATAGTATATGCCACATATTAGAGAAAAATGATTCAGAAGAAAGGTTCAGGATAGTTTTATTAATTTCCTTCCTGGATATATGATTTAACACTCCCCTTTATAGCGTCACTATGATTTGGAATGAATGTGATGGCAGTGAGTTTAGTTTGGGGTTTTGGAAAGATAGTGAATGAATACAATTTTTAATTTATATAATGAAAATAATCAGCATGTCAATATTAAGTATAGCATGATATTTATTCATGGTTAGCCAAAGCTAATCCAAAATTCACACAAACCAATTATGTGGTGTGACAATAGATAACAGATCCTTAAATTAATACACTTGCTAGATTCAAGGAAATATGTAGTTATACTACCTATTATATACTAATTAAAGTCAAATATATTTCATCAGATGCTTCACATTTTGTAAAGCACATCATCCAACTGAGACACATGGTAGAAGTGAATCAACATAGTAATAGAACTTGAGACTCTTCCATGTTAAACAAAATAGAAAGAAAGAAAGAACCAAGGATATTTGGCCAGCATAAGAAAGAAGATAAAATGGCTGGTAGGCAAAATTAATGTTACCCTTGTATGTCATAACTAAGGCCAGAGAATAAAAATCATGGATGTCTATATTTTCAGAGTGTAAGGAAAGTCTTTCTAATAATTAAAGCTGTCTAGTTCTGGAACAGGTTGCTGTGCAAAATAATAAACTTTCAGTACAGGATGGCTGGCCACCTGTCAGGATGTTATGAACAGACTCCTTAAATGGAGAGGTGGGTGGAAAAAGGATCTCTACAGCTTCCTTTGGTCTCTCAGATTTTATTAAAAGACAGCACAGCAGAAGAAGGAATGGTGTCTTATTGTTCTTTGCAAATCCAGTGCCTACCTATGAGCACAATAATACTAAACTAACCCCCAGCCCATAACCCTTATATCTATTTCTTCACAAACGCCATCATTCAGAGGCATCTATTCTTCCTGGAGCATCCTTAATCATTATCGAGCTTTCTCAGTCTTATGAGGCCATAGAAAGTATTGTCTCAGATATTTTAATTCTTTAACACTTTTAAAGGGTGTCAGGAACAGACTTGCCAAGTGATTGCCTAGTTTGATTTCTTATCTGCTGCTTCCAAAGGCATTGATTATGTACCCAACTATTTCCAATATCCAAAGATTATGTATTGTTGACTATTTCAATCTTATTTCCATTTTTCAGGATATTGCTTACTGATGCAGTGCTTTTGTTTTGTGAGAAACTTTGACTGCTTTATGTTGAAGTGTAACCCACCATGGCAGTCTTTGATCTTTAGTAGTAAGTGCTTCCAGTCCTCGCTTGTAACAAGCAAGGTTGTATCATCTGCATATGTCTGAGTCTTCCTCCATTCCTGATCCTTCTTCGTATACACTAGTTGCTCAATTCATTTGTCCATTATACAGATGGAAAAAGCATGGAGAAAGTATGCAACTCTGAGAAACCATAATTCTTATTTTTTTTGGGGGGGGCATCACTGCCCTGGTGGGAGTAGGAAGCCCAGCTTTGCTCCTGGAGAGCTGCTGCTGGATTTGAACTGCCAACCCTGTGGGCCGCAGTCCTGCACACAACTACTACACCACCGGGGCTCAGCACCCCATTCTAATTTTTTAATCATGCAGTGGCCCCTTGTTCCATTCAATGATATCTCTTAGTCTATATACTGCTTCTACAGGAGCACAATTAGGTGTTCCAAATTCCTCTTCTTTGCTATGTCATTATAATTTGTTATGATCCACAGTGTCAAATCCCTTTGATATCAATCAACAACTTAAAAAGTTTTCACTAATCAGATGGCTTTTAGAAGTCCATTGCTGAGTCCTTCCTCCCAGTCTAAAATTCCCACTAGAACCTGGCTGTGCTCCTTATTTGTGAAATATTTTGCTCTGGTTGCTTCTGGAATCACAGTAGCACGTAAGCCATCATAGTGTAACACCTAGACAGTCAAGTGGCAGATGTTTCTGTTAGGTACCATCAAGTAAGCCCCCAACTTGTCGACTTATGGCAACTCAATGCACAACAGACTGAGACACATTGACTGGTCCTGCCCCATTCCCATGATCGATTGGATCCTTGTGATCCATGAGCTTTCCATTTGTGATTTTTGGAAGTAACTCACTAGGCCCTTCTAGTTTGTCTTAACCTATCAAGTTTTCTAAAAATCCATGCAGCATCGTAGCAATATATCAGTCTCCACTCAGTGAGGGCAGTGCCTTGTTTAAGAGTCATATCCAGATTTCCTGGCAAAAAGATGAGAATTCTATCACTGAGTCATCAATGCCATCTAGAAAAGCTGCAGGGAATATTAACAGACAAAAGCATATGATGGAGACATTAACAAGAAAAAAGTAGAAATAGAAAATAATCAAATTAAACTTGTTCTGTGTGATGAAAGCTGAGTAGACTATTAGGAGAATGAAACATGTACCTAGCCTCTTGAAGAAATTCTCTTCTTCATCTCTCCCATTCTCCATTCCGCTTCCTGGGCCACCTTCAGATAGCTTCACAGCACTGGTGAATTTGACCTGAGAATAAAGAAAATCAGTTAGGCAAATGAAAGGTGGCTCTTTGTGGTGACACAGACCCTGTCTTGAAATAGGTTGCTTCAAATATGGAGATCACTTCAGTTCCTCTAGGTTCCTCGTCTAGTTAACCTGTGTGGTTCAAGCTTTTGTGCTGGAAAATACACCATTCCAAATGGGGTCAGAATGTATTTAATGACAACAGTTTTCTTAATAACTGAGGGAATACAGGTCGTAAGTTGAATATGAAGTAATAAGGCACTATAAAAATACTTTACTGGATAATTAAAGTATTTGTAAAGTTTCACTGCAATGAAGTTCAACCTCAAAACACAAGTTGTAGTCTTTCTTTACTAACAATACCACAATTTGCACTCAGAGTGAAAGGCGGCTGTCCAATTGTGTCCCCGCACCAAAAATGCTGAAGTCCTCATCTCCAAAATGAAGACTGTGGTTTTATTTGGAAATAATGTTTTTACAAATGTGACCAGTTAATATAAGTCGTGTTGAGGGAGAATATTCCCTAATCCTATGGAAGGTGTCCTTAAGAAGAGGCACTTAGAGAAGACATGGAGAGATGGTTTAGAGGAGGCAGATGCACAGATGTGAAGGTGGAGTCACAGGCTGGAGCCAAACAAGTCAAGGAAGATACACATGAGATACACGAGACAAAAGAAGCTCTAAAGGATTCTTCTGCTAAAGCTTTTAGAGATAGAGAGAGAGAGAATGTGTGAGAGAATGTGTGTGTGTGTGTGTGAGAGAGAGAGAATAGTCATTCTGCTAGAGCCTTGAGAGAGAGAGAGAGAGAGAGAGAGGGAGAGAGCGAGAGAGAGAGAGAGCGCATAGTGCTGTCAACCTCTCATTTTGGGGATGTCTACAGCTTCCAGAGGTCCTAGTGGTATAGTTATGAATTGGACTACTAACTACAAAGTCAGCAGCTTGACGTCACCAGACAAGATATTATACTCTGCTAAAGAGTTAGTCTCTGAAACCCACCGGGACAGATCTACGCTGTCCTTTTGGCTCCCTGTGAGTTGCAATCAACTAGATGGCAGTGAATGAGAACCTAAGTCATCTAATTTGTGGTGACTTGTCTGTCAATTCGTCATGTGTGTTGTCATGATGCTGAAAGCTATGCCCCTGGCATTTCAAATGCCAGCAGCAGGGTCACCCAAAGAGGACAGGTTTCAGCTGCGCTTCCAGACTAAGAACAGACTACAAAGAAGGAATCAGCTGTCCAGTTAAGAGGAAAGAGCCAATCCAAGCCATGATATTTCCATTGCCTCATATATGTGAAAGTGGGACACTGACTAAGGAAGACTGAAGAAGAGTCAATGCATTTGAATTGTGGTGCTGGAGAAGATATTGAAAGTACCATGGATGATAAAAGGACAAACAAATATGTCTTAAAAGGACTACAGCCAGTGTGCTCCTTAGAGGCAAAGATGGTAGACTTCATTTTATATACTTGTACATATTGTCAGAATAGACCTGTCCCTGGAGAAGGAAATAATACTTGATAAAGTAGAGTGCCAGCAAAAAAGAGAAATCCCTTCAATGAGATGGACTGACCACAGTGACTGCCACAATAGCTCAAGTATAGCAACAATTGTGAGACTAGGACAGGACCAGGCAGAATTTTTTGCTGTGCCTGGGTCCGCTGTGAGTCAGAGTAGATTCAAGTCACCTAACAACAACAGTTTTGTGGTATTTTGCTAGAATATTCCTATAAAATGGATTCAAGAGTCATAAAAAGTATTTTGAACTGCTACCTTTAAGGTTTGTGGTTCAAATCCACCAGTGGCTCTGTCGGAAGAAAAATGAGGCAATCTGTTTCCCTAGCGATTTTTAATTTCAGAAACATCATGTTGCTATTATTCAGAATCACATTAATAACAGTGGGTTTGTGCACATTGACTTAAAGAGTGCATTCTAACCAATTGCAACCACTTTCTTTTAGCTAAAAGATATCTTAAGTATCTTCTAAGTCATATGTAATGTTGCTAACATCTTTATGTATTTTAAAATCAATACTTTTACAACAGACCACATAAAAGAAAACTGGTTTCAGTGGGAAGCAAGGAAGAAAGAATTAAGACAGTCATCAGTATAAAAAGAAATGTAACTATTATCCTACACTGAAAACTAGGCGTGGAAGTGACTGGGCCTTGAATCAACCGCAGGAGACACTCTGGTATAAAACAAATTTTACTGAGACTCCTTACCTTTTCTAAATAATACCCTGCTACAATGTTCAATAGAAATGATGTTGAATTTATTTTTCTCAAGGATGGTTCCGGTAGGTGGTGCCAAAATAGTGGGTTTGGGAGCAGATTGAATGGGGCTTCTGTGTCTGTGTGTATTTTGATATGCAAAAAGATCGGTATTACTGGATTATTGAATAGAAGCTTGAGATATCAGGGATTTCATAGGGGTGTTAAGAATTAACTGATTTATCTGCAGTACAGATTTATTTCTAAATTTTGGACACATTTTTTTCTCTTCCTTTCACTCAACATCAACTCCTACAATAGCCTATTGTTGAAACATTTTAATTTCCATCACCCTTTCATGTTTCCCAGATTTGTTCAACTTGAGGATTTCTACCTGAGAATTTCTTCAGCTAGCCCTTTTTTGGTCTCTTCCAGCTTTGGGGCATTTCTCAGCCCAGCCTTTCTCTATCAGTGACTCAAACCTTCCCTTACCTCGTCATGTTCTGGTTACCTTGGAACTTTGCCTGATGAAAGACAGACGGTCCACAGAACTGATGTCTAAGAGGTCCTCCACACCATCTGTCAAGCCCGAGAGGGAGGATCTTTTCAGCCAGTTTCCTAGTTGATAATTTTTAAAAAGTTAGGCAATTATAGGACTTACTCCCGAATGGGTGAAATAGATATGACAGCACTTAGGCAGCAAGCAATGAAAGCTACATGGTTTGGTAGAAGCAGAAAGGAAAACAAATTGCTTACAGTGTGCATGCTTTCCTTTAGAATGTTGAGTACTGGGATAGGGAAAGTTACATGAACAAGAAAGACCAGAAGGACCAGAAGAGCCCAGTGAAATAGACCAACATCCATCCAGAGATCCTGAACAACTTTCCCACCTCCTAGTAAGGCTTTTGATGTTATATTATTCACATCTCACATTTGCCCCTACTTCCTCACAAGGTCACCACCAGTTCAAGCTACCTGGATTATGAGACCACTTTTCACATGGTCTTTCTTATTCTGTGTAGAAATATTTTAGAAAAGCTTACCTGCTGATGCTGTTCCCCTGTTCAAATCCTGACTTGGCTAACCAGTACTCAAAGATGGTACCATCAAGTATTTCATCTGACCGGTCAGGACATTTATAGTCTAACCTAGTGTTTCCATAAGTGGATGATACTGACTCCCCCATCCCCTTCGGGGGCACTGGAATAATCCAGGAGCCACCTAAGCAGATACATACAGCATAATTTATTCTGGATTATGGGAAATTGTACAAACATTTTTAATTGACCTTAGTCCTTCCAGCTCCCTCCATCTTCTAAGACTCTTGCAGATTTTGTTCTGCAAAATCTGAGGCATCCTTTTCCCAGCCTTTCCCTGATTGTCTAGATATACAAAATCACTCATTCCAGGAACCTTTCCTTGATTCCTGGCTCCCTTTCCCCAATTCAGTCAGGTCTCACTGTTGCACAATGCATTCTTCCTCCAGAAGATCCATAGATAGCAAATGCTTAGTCGTACAATTATCTGCCTTAGTGACTCCTTGCCAAATGCGAGTGCAAGTCAGGTGAGGTCAGAGGCCCTGAGATTTTTGCTCACCCCCTAATCTCTGATGCCTAGAAAAGTGTTTGTTCAAGTAAAGACTCACAGTAGCAGCTCAATAAATATCAGCTGGTGGGGGAAAACACACACACACACACACACACACACACACAAACCCAACAGTGCCTGGATTAATGAGTGCATGAATAAATGAAAGAGTCAGCTTGGAACTTTGGCACTGAAGACTTTTTCTTTCTCTCTCCTACTCTGTCTGCACTGCTTTGCTTTGCTAGTGGGTGGATTTAAGGACATGGCGCGAGTAAGAAAGTCCATAAGTAAAGACAGACATACTTTTACCTATGGGGAGTTTCAGCTTCTTCCGCAGGGATATTCGACGAGATCGTGAGCGCGCGCGCCTGTCGGAGGTGGTCCCCGAGTGGGCGGTGGTACATTCTGAAGTGTCTTGCTCAGACTGGCTGCTGGTGTCACTCGCAGCACTCTGGGATTTGAACATCTTGCGCCAGAAATCTTTCCGGCCCAGGTTGCCCCCTTGCATTTGCTCGTCGCTGTAAGCCAGCAGAGGATCGAGTTAGCGTTGGACAGCCTGGGTGGAAGTCTCAGACAACGTCTTCATGGCAGCGGCCTTTAGGCCGATCAGTCTGTTAATAATTTTTAACAGACTGGTAGGGGTTCAACTTGGGGAGTGGAAAGAGGGAGACCGAGGCTGACAGAGCTCTTCGCGAACAGCTGCCCCGTCTCACCTGTCAAATTCAGGTGACGGGGTGTTTTAAACTAATAAAGAGACCAAATATTATCGCAGGGATTTTCCCGAGTGTGAGTCACAGTAGCAGAAGCACTTACAGTGTCAGTAAATGTTTAACATTCTTCAAGCTCACGTGGCTGTGTACAGTACAGAGCCCCACATCTCACTCTGTTCTATACAATACCGGGCTAAATCGACTCCCTGAGCTCATTCGAATTCTGAATAATCGACGGGCAATCACCATACATTAGAAACATGCTAGGCCACAGTTACTACCTGGAAGAAAGCTAAACTGGGTTTCATATTTTTGGGGGTCATCACTGCTCTCTGGTGGGAGTGGGAGGCCCAGCCTTGCTCCTGGGGAGTTGCTGCTGCTGGATTTGAACCGCCAAGCCAGTGGGCCGTAGTCCCGCACTCAACCACTATGCCACCGGGGCTCAGCCCAGGTTTCACATTTTTAAATCTAAGCTTGAATCAATACAACAAATAATATGGCCAAAGGAATTTTTGACTCGGGCATTGTGTTGGAGAAAAACATACAAGAGACCCACTGTATGCAGATTTAGTTTAATCTCCCTAAGAGTCAAATAAAGGTCAGTTGCAATGGAGTATTATTTTTCACTCATTCAATCGGCAAAGATGAGGGGGAGAAAGAACAGAAAGCAATGGTGACTCTGATAAGGACAGTGAGATGATGGAATGTTTCCTTTTTCTGGGAGTAATTTATTGGCACATTCTCTAAAGCTTATCTGTAGAATTGACAGAGAAACTCAATTTCCAGGAAGTCATCACAAGGAAATGACTGGAAAATATATTGAGATGTAGTCTGAAAAAAGTTCAAATACTGAATTAATATTGTTCAACTCTGAAAAATTGAAAACAATTTAAACTCTCTGGTATTAAATATCTGATACCATGTTTTGTCATAAAATAATGTGTTTTAGGAAACTATTGATGGGGGGTATTTTCATGCTATATTGCAGAGTTGAAAGGCAGGATTGTAATGATTTAAACGGGATAGCAGTCTCATTTTAAAAAGCACATGTGCAAATGTGTGCATGTTCAAAAATGCAGCCACCTTTCACAAGGATGCTACAGTTGGCAGCATTTAGTTTTTAAAATGATTGCCCTGTATGCTTTCCTATGCTTTCTGCATTTGTCATTCTGTGCAACATGTCTGTTTAGTGACTTGGAAAGTAACACATGAGGAAATTTGTTTACTGGTTTTAGGTCATGATCTGTTTTTAAGCTTTAAGCCTGAATCCAGACTCTTCCCAAAATGTTACTGAAAACTAAAAAAACTCACTGCCATCGTCAATTCTGACTCATAATGATCTGATTGGACAGGAGAATGGGCCCTGTGGCTTTCTGAGGAGAAACATAGCTAGAGGAACAGAAAACTTCATCCTTCTCCCATGGATTGGCTGGTGATTGTAACAGCTTACCTGGTGGAGGGCAGAACCACGCGCAGCCCAGGACCCCACCAGGGATCCTTGACAGGGGTCGATCCTGTGCAAATCACTCACTTCCTGAATGATTCAGATTTCATCTCCCCCAACTTTATCTAGAGTACTATGAATCCTTTTAAAAAAATCATTCTATTGGGGGTTTGTACAACTCATCTCAATCCATCCATCCACCCATCATCCATTGTGTCAAGCACATTTGTATATCTGCTGCCATGATCATTCTCAAAACATTTGCTTCCTATTTGAAACTCATTTTTTGCCTTCCTCTCTACCCACCCTCAGGAACCATGAAAATTTATGACTATTATTTTGTCATGTCTTACATTGTGCATCATCTCCCTTCATGAACTTCTCTTTTGACAGTCCCCCAGGTAGGAAGTCATATGTAGATCCTTGTAATCAGTTTCCCCTTTCTCCCCCCACCTTCCCTCTGCCCTTCTGATATTGCTCCTCTTAGCACTGGTCCTGAAGGGATCATCTGTGCTGAATTCCCCGTGTTTCCAGTTCCAATAGGTACCAATGTACTTCTTCTGGTCTAGCCGGATTTGTAAGATAGAATTGGGATCATGATGGGGGGAGAGCGAGGGAGTAGGAAGCACTAAAGAACTAGAGGAAAGCGGCTTGTTTCTTTGTTGCTACACTGCAGCCTGGCTGCTCACCTCCTTCCTGCAGCCTTTCTGTAAGAGGATGTCCAGTTGCCTACAGATGGGCCTTGGGTTCCCACTCCCCCTCATTGGCAATGATATGATTTTTTGTTCTTTGATGCCTGATACCTGATCCTATAGACATCTCATGATCACACAGGCTAATGTGTTTCTTCCATGGACTATGAATCCTTTTACTGATTACTTTAAATCAGAGTTTTTGTTTATCAAGTATAGTATAAATCAAGTTAGCTTTCTAGAATTTGATTTCCCAGCTACTTTTTCTCAAATGATCACAGGACTGGATCATTTCTTACCTTTGGAAATGTGTGCTGTAATGACCAGGAGATGGTCCTGTGAAGTAGCAGGATAGGGGGTTGTTCCCCTCTCTGCCTGGCTCCACCTCCCCCTTACAGGAAGTTGGAAGCCAATAAAGGCTAAAGGGCATGCTCCAAATTCAGGCTTCAAATAATATTGGTGCTCTACCTATTGATTGAACCACTTGTAGGTACATAACTCTTTTTCAGAGAAGAATGATCATGAATGAATATTTCAAAGAAATAGGCCATAGTGTTATTTCCATAGTAACCACATTTCTCCAAGGGCCCTAATTTACAGATGCTTTGCTTCTGCCATTGTAGAAAATGAGAAGAAACTTATCTTGAGAGCATTGGAATGTATTTAGAGAGACGATCAAGTTGAAATAAAGTGAAATCAATGTTTGAGCTAAAGCTAAACAACAGCAACAAAAGTTTTGCTCACCTTTTAAACAGTAAAATTTAATTGAGAACATTGAGGGCCATTCATACCTTTATTTTAAGAAGGAATTATAAGTGCTTTGTGTAAGAAAGTAGATGACTGGCATCACTACTCTACCTGTTATCCGTGAGAGGTTCTCTGACAGTGGAATAGACTGAGAGCTGGGCTCCTAACCACAAGGTCGAGCTACAAAACCACCAACCACGCCTGAGGAGAAGATGAGGTTCCCAACTCCTGGAAGCCTTGGCAACCCACCGGACTAGTTCCCCTCTGTCTTCAAAAGTTGCTCTGTCACTGACTCAACTGAGTTTCAGATATAAAAGGGACCCACCAGAGTGCATGAAACAGAAGTGATGAAGGGATGAAGTTAAGGAGACCCTTTGACAGTACCATGTTGACTGATTTTTATTTGGGGCTTGGAGAGAATAGGGACATCGGAAACACAGAATTTAAAAAATGGAAAGACAATTGCTGATTTCATTTGCTGAAATGGGTGGTGTAATTATAGCCACTGGGCTTACACATTCCCTTCAGAGTCCTTACTCCTCATATCTAAACATTGGTCTGAGAATCTTTTAAAGTGTAGGTAAAGTAAGACGGAAATGGATATGATGTCATAGTGACAAGTTCATCTCAAACACATGAACAAATAAAAACTGGGAAGAGAAAAGAAAGGAAGACGCCACTCTGGGAAGTACTGTCTCCCAGTGTAAAGCATTCAGCCCATTGCATGGAGATGAGACCCATACTACTTACTGCTCTGGAGTCTGTGAGGGGCGACCAGACATGAAGCTGCGACACTCCTCAGGGGCAGAGGACAGCTGTCCTTTATCTGCAATGCTTCCTGCCTCTGACCTATCAACAGGTATATTCCACCAATCATAGACGAACAGGACAAAACAAATAAACCAACAAACTCATCATCATTGTCAATACTTCCCAATATTGCATTAAAGAAAACACTCTGTTACATACAACTTACGTGACTTATAAACTCTATGTCACTATGAGACTAGGTTGGATCACATTTATACCTATATTTTCACACACACCCCATCTTGCTGCCTCATGTCCTAACGGCATCAAGCATATTCATTAACTGTAGGGACGATTTTAAATTTAATAGTTCCTTATAATCACTGTGAGTGACATTTCATATACAGCATGTGTGAAATCCATGTTTATTAGAAGAACAAAAATAGCAAGGTCCTGCTCAACAATGTTTTTTCTCTCCCACATTTAAAACATCATCCAAGGAAAGGGAGACTAGGAAATTGGGCATCACTTTTCCTTTCTGTAAAAAAAATCTTTAGAAATGACTAAAACACGGGTAACATTTTACCAAATTATTAAAAATCCTAAATGATGGTTAAGCATATGAAAGGACACAGCTATGTCCTACATAAATGATACTTATTTGACAGTAACTCCTTCCTTTTCCAAGCCGTGCCTGAAGACCACTTATGTTCATCTTGCCCCAAAGTGACAGCCCCTTGAGGACCACCATGGGCCGGTCCATCAGAAGTCTGTGCTTTTTGTTACTGACCTAAGGCAAATACATATTCATACATTCAGAGAGCCCAAGCCTCCAACCTTTTACCGCCTGTTGACTTAGTTTCCTGTTCATTCTCTTCCACCTTCTTCCCTGGTGCTAATTTCTCTGCACTGTCAAGCAATGCACTCAGGGCCACTCTTCTGAAGACATTTCCATGAGCCTCCTTGATAAACTGGACCAGCTGGCGGATGTCACAATACAGCCCCTGTGTGGAGGCAAGAGGAAGTTTGGAGGAAAGAATGATAGTTGTGGGGTTAAACAGGCAATTGCAAAGGCAATTTTTTCAGCCAAGAGAGCATTGGATTGTAAAAGGAAGCCATTCTGTACTGATGAAATTGATGGCATACTGCCTCCATACTACTCCTGTAGAAACATTACTAAAAATATTGCTTGTCATTCTCAGTATTAAAAGGGAGGCTTCACATTTGGAAAGTTGACTGAGTCATTAGAAAGTCACCCATTTACATGTCTAGTCATTGGATTCCCAGCCTTTCTTTTTCTTTCTTACATTTGAGTTCAGAAGAAATGTCTGGAAAGGAGAAGGAGTCAAAATTGGTTTAGATTAGAAATTTCAGTGTCCATTCAGCTTCTCCAGTTTTTTTCCCCATCAGTGTGTTGAAACTTGTTAAATCCTTGACATGGGCCGAGCCCAAGCCTCTAATCTTTTACTGACTGTTGACTTAGTGCAATCCAACATATGCTAACCATTCAAAAGATGACACCTTTTCTGTATAGATTTATCAAATAGTATATATGTTGTAGCTCGTTGGGGCATAAACTTGGCCATGAATTTAAGATTATTGAGAACTAATTAAAGAGATACCTGGGTGAACAAATACCCCTCCCCTAATCCCTAGATACAGGATTTAAAAAATATACTGGATGTTTTTTTCACATCACTGGTCTGGTGGAAGTTGGAAGCCCAGCCTTGCTCCTGGAAAGCTGTTGCTGGATTTGAACCATCAACCCTGTGGGCCAAAGTCCCACACACAACTACCGCACTACCAGGACTCAGATTATACTGGCTTTTTAATTTTAGTATTTCCTCTTCTTCTTTCCCTCTTTACAAAAGTAGTTACTGTATTCTTTGCCTTAGAAGATGTATGCAGTAAAGCAGAATGTAGAAGTCTAAAATATATTTATCTTGATGACATTGGCTATCAAAACCTAAGACCCTGGGAAAATGACTAGGAAAACAGAAGGAAGAGTCACCGTGGAACAGGGAGAGAGGGAGTGAGCTGTGAGTCCTGTGGGAAACAGGACCTGGTTCTCTTCACTCCGGGAGAAGCAAGACTTCACCAGAGAGTGCCAATCCCCAAAGACACAGATGATTGAGACTTGGGGAGTAGCTCCAGATTCCAAATGCAATCTTTGACTTGGGCATCTTTGCAGCACTCTGACATGGAACTCCAGGAATGGCTATCAGGAAGGAGGCTCCAACTCAAACTTAAGATGGTTTGAAGACAACCACGAAGTGACCACATTTCTCCTAGGCAAGAGCTTGTGGATTGAGGTTCAGAAGCATTTACATATTGATCATTAACATATCAAATTACTACTTGCTGTAATCAAACAACATCTGTGTTATACTCACGGGCCAAGAACTATGAAGACTTGGGTGTGGTGAACCTTTTGGTTTGAAATATTACTTTATGTTAAGTTCAGTACTTTGTTTTTATCAAGCTCAGTGAATGGTGGCAGTGATTGAGACCATATTGAGTATTTCATTGATTTCGGTAATTTAGGATAGTATCCCTCTGTGCAGATGGCCTGCCAAAGGAGATTTGATTTCAAACTGATTGGTAAAACATAGAAGTACTTATTTTACTCCATGGAGAGATCTGAATTCATGTCTGATCTGGCAGCTGTACAGCTCCTATACAGTATTTAGTATTCTAAACTATAATCTTCTTGGTAGCAAGTAAGCACCAACCTTTTATAGCCTGGGTCCCACTCACACTACCTGTGACTTCCGTGGTTTAATTTACACAGGCTTTTGTAAAGTGTAGCTACAAGACCACTAGTGGCAATGAAAGAAAACAAAACCAATTTCAGGTGCATAGTTGCATTAAGCTTTGAAAGTAAATAATGGTTTAACATACTTCATGGTTTCATGTTTTAAAACATTTTAATGAGAAAACGCACTGCATTCTAACATGTTCTCTGTGATGGACTCAGATTATCTTGCAATTTTTCCACCAACCATCACAGAGACTCTGCAGTGGAAGAAAATAAAACACTTATCTGCAGATGGGATAGCGAGCAAGAGAAAGGTGGAGAGGATGACTAAGGTTTCACTGTAAGGAAGTAGAAACATTAGGGAATATAGGTGAGTACACTTTAGACATGGGATTTTAACCTCCAAACGGCACCTCCTTTTCTCAGAACAGAGACAGAGAAGTGCTCCTGCAAGAAGGAAAGGTGAACTTCTCACCAGGTTTTCAGGACTGTGCAGTTCATGTGTGGTTGAGGCGCAGCGTGTGATGAGGGACTTAAACATGGCACTGACGATAATGCCTTCCACATTTTGGGCTGTGGATTTGTTGTCCACTGTGGTGAAGTTATTTCCAAACCCAGCCTTGTCTGGAATGCAAATGCACACATTAAAAGCAATCTTTCTATTTGGTTATAGAGTTGAAAGGAATACTGAATTACTTGGCAACCAGGAATTAATGAAAGGGTACAGAACATAAAAATGAGGGGATTAAAGACACACCCAGCTGAATCATTTCTATGTGGATTTAGGCATGAATTAACCCTCTTCTTTTGATTGTGGGTGGGGGGTTGGGGTGGAGGTCTTTACATTGAACCTTCCAATTTCATCTATGGAATACTTTGATTGATAACTATTAGTAAGGAAAAGGGAATCAACTTTTAGTCCTAGGATTTTCTCTTTTTTTCTATTTTGATGAAGGTGTTTGTGTAAAGCCAAAAAAAAAGAAGGATTTATTCCATTGTCTCTCATTAGAGAAGCAATGAATCGATCCAACCTTCAGGGTGATGAGGTGTGCTGGGTTTTCAGTGGGACTAGTTGAGTCTGTCAGAAGTAGAATGGGTGTGTGTGTGTGTGTGTGTGTGTGTGTGTGACTGACCAGCTAAGGTGGAGTTAACCAGGTGAGTTGGATGTTGAGAGAAGGACTGGGAAGAAATTCTGTGAGGCATTAACTCAGGTACTGAGCTAATTTAGTTAGCTCTCAGGAACTCGTGGGGTCTGCAGCATTGTTGGGAGTTACCCCTTCTAACTATGACACATATGAAATACCGAGGGGTGAGGTCCTGGGACCTTTGATGGTGCCCATGGAACTTTCCCAATAGAGATGTTGGGAGTTGCTAGTGTATTCTTCCATGCTTGTGAGCTACCTGTGGGCTCTAGGGAAGAGCATGTGCAACTCCCAGATGGATCAGATGGGACTTGTGTTTGGCTGGTTCTCTGATACAAACCTCATGAACTCCATGAGAAACAGCACACTAAAGTAATACCTTATTATTAGCTTTTCACTGACTGATGGTTGATGGGGAGCTGTCAACAGAAATAATAAGCTTTATTCTCTGCTTATAGTTTACATCTCAAGCAGCTTTTTAAAAGCCTTAAAACCCAAAGTAATGGGTTTTTAATCCTGAATTTCCATACAGTATCTCAAACAGAGTTCTCATTCAATGTGTTTCTTAAAAATTTTGTAACAACGCTGGTTTAAAATCACTTTGATGACCTAGATTACCTCCATATTCTCTACAGAATTAATACATTCTTTTCATGTGACAACCAAACACAAATGAAATAAGACATGAAAATGGCTCCTGCATCCATCAAATACATTTTCATCGAAGCATGCTTTGTAGATTACATAAACAATAAAGATCTATGCCAACAAGTGATTGATTCCCAGGTTCTACTACGTTGTTCATTTTCCTCAACCCTGGCTTCAGACATCACTCTCATTCCATGCATTCAAATGGTATTAAACATGGTATGATACAACCAATTGCTGGTCACTTGTCTCCCTATGCAATGTGGGCCTCAATATTGCTAGTTTCTTAAAGCATAAAGAGATAATTTGTGAACCGATCTACAGTTGCATTTACCAACCTGAAGAAATTTAGAATATGTGTATATCAAAAGACATCATTATATCAGTACCGCTATCATGTGTACTGAAGTCATAAGGTGTTTTTTTTTTAATTTTCTATTTTAAAAGTTGCCACGCATTCTGGCTGGCCAAGGACAGTCTCTCATATGTGTGAACTGTATACCATAAGTCCCTTGGTCATTGCATCAGTTGTTACACAGCAGAAGGCCACTTAGAGAGAAAAGAGCGTTGCAAGAAGTAGTATCAGGCAAGGAGGCCACAAACTTTGTCACATTCTCCTTCACTGCGGTAGGTTGCCCTTAGAAACCGTCCCAAATATTTTGTCAAAGATTCTGCAAAAGCTGTTCTCGCTTATATTCTATGACACCCCTCCCCCCAGACCCCTTCCACATGGTTTTCCATAAATTCTATCCTCATACATTTACTAAGATGAATGCAGCACTACCTGTTCCATCTCGTAGCTATATCTTTAGAAGAAAGGGGCAACTTTACTTACTGTCTGTGATCGGCTCCATACAAAATCCTAGCAAAGCATGCAAGAAGTCCACTACATTATTAAGCGAGTCCTTGTTCACATAGTCCCTCATGGTTTGTCGGAACTGCATCTTATCTAGCTTATATAGCTTAGTGAGGCAGTTCTGGGCCTGCAATGAAGGAAGGAAAGTGAAAAAGTCACAAGTACCAGTTTAAATGACAGATGTCATTAGTTTGAGACAGTGACAGGTCCCAGCTGGCAAAGGCCTCCATTCTCCCCTGCTGGCTGGTAGCAGCCAAAGCTACGGACCCTGTTGTCTGATGAAGTGGGAGACTGAGTAGTGAGAAAGAGTGAGAATACTTTGAGGTCTGATCCTCCAAAAAAAAATAATAAAGTCCAGGCCCAATGTTGGTCCCCATTCCATAGAGGAATTCAGTATTTTCATAGAGATCAATATAGTAAAATCTGAATGAAAAAAGTTCAAGGTGTCAAATTTAAGCAAAAGTTAGAATTGGGAATCCATATTTAGAAAACCTCAAAGACTTTGTGCACTGGGAAGAAGCCCAGTCATCTGATGCACTGCCATTTGGAGAGTAGGCAGAGGGAATGGTTAGGGAGGAGAACATGGAAAGTAAGTATTCATATATCTTCTTAGATAGGCAGGAGGGAAGAGTCCGTGAGATATTTAAGGGACATACAGTAAATAAGTTTGCTTATTTATCTATGTGTGGGCATTTGAATTTGAGAGTCTACTTTTTAGATAGAAGTTGGTTTTTTAGATATATAAGGAGAATGGCTGAGCCCTGCTGCCTATAATTATGTGTCCTATGGCTCAACATATAATTTTGCTATGTGGCAAAGGAGAAGGAAATAATTCCCACTATCAGGACCAATAAAATCAGAAGACCACAGACAGATAGGGAATGTTCAAGAGCCTGCTAGCTTCTCCTACCAGCAAGAGAAAATTAAAACCTACATGTGGCTTTACTATTTTAAAGACGTTTCTAGAACATAAGTGCTTCACAAAATTAACTTTCAAACCACCTATGTGATGTGGGCAAGTACCTCAATAATACAACTGAGGAAGTTGAGACTCCAAGTCAGTCATTTTGTCCAAAGTAATAGAAGATACATTCCTTCAAAACCAC
This sequence comes from Nesogale talazaci, assembly GCA_004026705.1. Lineage (NCBI taxonomy): Eukaryota > Metazoa > Chordata > Mammalia > Afrosoricida > Tenrecidae > Nesogale > Nesogale talazaci. Next base: position 48,685 of record PVJH01003761.1, on the reverse strand, counting down.
AATTAGAAGCCAGGGTCTTGCCTCTTTATCCATGATTATTTCTCCTAGGATGTAGTAGCCTTTTTAATAGTTCAAATAATGATTATTTGGAAGAAATTTATTTAGATTCTACCCACTTTCCAAATGGATTTAAGATGATCAATAAAGGATATTATTGGTCTCCTGGGAAAAAATTGTCTGAATAAAAAGGCTACTAGAACATTCACAATGATGACATTGAATGAGGACCTGACAAAGGAGAAGGGTTATGATTACGAAGTAGGAAGACTGGAAGAAGATTACTCTAAGTGAGAGGAGAGAATTTTGTGTCACCAAGCACATGCAGAGAAGTCAGATTAGGGAACAGACCCCCTGAAAATGTATGGGCCATACCTGATTTAGAAAGCCTCCCAAATTGAAGTGCTCATAGTGATGGGCCATACTTTTATCGATGAGCCATAGCTTATTGATGGGCTCATAACTGTGGCCCCAAGTAAAACTTAAATGATAATATTTTGACAAATCAAGACAAAGAGGAAACTCTTGGAAGTACTTGGGGGAGATAATATAGATGGCAGCACCTGACAATCAGAAGTAGACTTCTCGCTATGACCTTGTTAAGTTAAAATCTCCTAGATTTACATCCCAAAATCAGGTCTAGGTAATTTGTCTTCATTGTTCCTTAACTAGCAAGAAGTCTACTCATCGTGCCCCTAGAGGGCAGAGGAGACACTTTCTCACAGGGTCTCTAAGGCTGGCACTTTCACAGAAGCAGGGAGGCTTGTTTTTCCCACCACAGAGAAGAGGGAAGGTTCTAACATCCAACCTTTCAATTAGCAGCCAAGTACCTAAGCACTGCTCTTAGATGATTAGAAATTAGGGAATTGCATTTCCAGAGAGGTTACTGGTTGCCAGATCTCAAGTAGGCCCATTATTTTCTGTACAAGACAAAGGTTGCTTTTTAAAAATGAAGGTTTCAAAGCACTTAGATTGATATTTATCTTCCATGAAAAATAAACATTTTATTATTACTACATAAAACATTTCCCTTGTGATGTTTTACAAAAATGCTTTAAAATCAGGAGTTGAAAAGCCCCAAAGTACAAATCATCCTATCTTGTCAGCAAAACACATCAAAGAAGGCATAGCTCCAATTTATTCTTCAAAGTCTGTGAGGACATCTGAGTGAATTAGCTTAAGCAGAAAGTAGAATATCAGACATTCAATGTTTTGATTTTGGCTGAATAGCTAAACTTCTGCAAGTGAGATATAAAATTGTTAAAAAGTGGAATCCCTTTCAATAGTTGATGACTCCTGGCTAATAATTAAGGAGGCCTCATAGCATCATGGGTTCTGAGTTGGGAAGCTAACCACAAGTTGGAGAGCACCAGTCACTTCATGGGAAAAAGAGGCGGGCTTCTTAGATTAGACTGATAGAAGAAGCATGAAGGATTATATCTTGTAATCTCTAGTAAGTGTGAGGAAAATGGTTGCTGTGACCTATAGGTTCTTAAAATAAAGATCAAGAAGGACAGATCGAATAGCGATGGTATTTTTTAACATAACAAAAGTGAAATAATTTCTGAAAATTCAATTCTAGAAATAGCTTAATCTCTCTAGCTGCTTGAATTAGACATTTTCCCAGGAGAGTTTCTCAAATGTACCCTTCCTGGATAATAAGCTTACTGAGTATGAATTAGCAAATATAATTTCTCTTTAAAATTTTTTTTTCTTGCAAATAGAATTTCTATAGTTAGAACTGAACTGGGATACAAGACAATAGAGCTTTTTCACTTGAATTAACAAAGCTGAAAAGACAGGTGGAAAACTAGCTGGATACTTTGAGAAAGAACATTTCGTATTCTGAAAGAAGAGAGTGGGAGGGGCTGCCCAGTAACGACCTCCTGGGAGGTGAGTTTGGACCCAATTAGTCCTGCTTTTGCTGATTCGAGGAGCGATTCTAGTTGTTCAGAGCAGTTTTCCTCTCCGACCATGATTCTTATTATATTGCAGTGTTTCATTGAACAAAATTTTTCTTTTGCAGGAGGATTATTTAACTTCGATGAGCCTTGTCAAACTCTTATGTGAGATTTCAAAATCAAAGATAAAAAAATCATATACACATGTGCATAATGGAGACAATTGTAGCTTTCTATTATGTTATTAACAGTCACACATCTAGATAATGGTCACTGTTTTCAAATTTCTGGCTTTACGAATAAATCACCATTGCTATAAATTCCCATATACATATAGTTAATGAATAGAATAGAGTACAGCATAGAAGAAAATAAAATACTTAAAGGAGTAAGGGTGATAGATAGAGGGCAGAAACATAGACAAGTAGATGGTTGAGAGCTAGCTAGCTAGCTAGATCAAACTGAGAGGAAGGAAGGCAAGAAGTGGAGGGAGAGATGAGAGGCAGGTTGGGAGGAGAAGAGGGGAAAGGAAGGAAGAAAAGACAGAGGAAAGAAGGAGTAGAAGAAAGCAATTTGGCATGCTCATACTGTGTGAACATTTCAAGTCAAAACCTAATGCCAAGAAATAACGGACTGGCATTTGATTTTGACATGATCCTCAAACTCTGCCAAGCTTTGCCACAGGATTTTTCTGCATTCAAATTTGCATCAGACCCTATTTTTAAGAGAATATTTTGGTTAGATTTCTGTTTAAACATACATATTAGACAACTGTCCCAGTTTGAACAAGTCTGAAGGGGAAGGTTACAAGCACCAAGGCCAATGGAATGAACTGGAATAAGACCAGCTTTCATGACAGAAGAACACTGGCAAGTCCCAACACAGAGTTTCAAGTTTCACACAGTTCAAAGGAACAGGATCTCAAATATCTAGAAGTCAAGGTTACCACGCAAACAAAGCAGCCAGAAAAAAGGACTAGCTACTTTCACAGTCCCCTTTTGTCTCAATAAGGGCCATTTTCCATATTTAAGTAAGAAGAGCAAGCTAAGTCCTGAACTTTGACCTCTTTCTGTGATACAAAAAAATTTATGCTTCTCCTGTTCCCAGGTAGGTGATTAAAATGTAATCTGCCAAAGACCATCTGCAACTTGTTAAACACATTCATCTTTGCAAATCTTTAAAACTATAATTCATGCCCCTCTCAATTTTATGTACCCTTATACCAATTGAGAGTTGGCCTGCCCCAGACAGGAGGCAGAATTGTTTTCTCAATTACACTTTCATAAGCCTGAATTTTAGATGTCTTAAGATTATCTCATAAAAATTGCCTGCCCTACTAAAGACACTATTAATTATGGCTATATTTTTCCTCCCCAGGAAACGCTGACCCTCATTGTCAAAGGACTCATCCCTAAATTGGAGGTAGGGAAGAGGGAGAGGAAATGGAATCGACTTTAATTCTCTTACATTCTCCCGGAATACCTGGTGTCTCAGACGATCTCCGGAGAGCCCTCGATGTCCTTCTCCACAACCATAGGCACATCCCAGAGACTTCACGATTTTGATAAGCATGGTTAGAGCCAGCCTATGGTTGCTAACAGGTGTGCTTTCATCCTGTGTCCATGAACAAGAAAGAAGGGAAACTCTGTTAACCTTGCCACTGAGATCCCTTGGCTACTAAGATTCTGTTTTATGATTAATCCATGCTTATATATTTTACAGTGAACATTTGCAATCTGGGAAAACACTAGACCTGTGAACGGCTCAAAAAGTACTCTAACTTTTCAAAAATGTAGTACATCACTTAAAAGGAAAGGAAACACTTTATGAGGAAACTCACTGTCATGGCGTTAACTCTGAGTCATAGTGATAGAGGTCACCTAGTGTGGGTTTCTGAAGTTGTAAATCTTTAGGGGAGACAAGAACCCCATCATTCCCCCTCAGAGCAGTGGGTGCCTTCCATTTGTTTAATTCACTGTGAGCAGTCTAATGTCTAATCCACTATGCCACCAGGGATCCTTACTTAAAGAGTTGGAAAAAGACCATTGATGACGGATTGAAAAATGGATCATTGGCAATGACTTATTGGCTCTACATGAAGGAACTTAGTGAACAGTGAGCCAGCAATTACTTGTTGGGACCTAACACAATACTAACTATTAGTGCTAAGGTTGTTAAGGAAAGCTCTTTATTAGAAAACATGTGTTCATACCCTGATGGACTAACAAAATAACTACATAGAGAGAGTGATGACTATGAGTGACAAAGGGAAGGGTGAATAGATTTTTCTCTCAGTCACTCTGGTTTGCAGGTTTCTGATAATGGCAACCGGCAAGGATTACTGCTAGATTTCTGAAATTTTTCTAATCTCTTGGCAACTTCTGCCATTTGGAGTGATTTTTCAATTTATGTACTTCAGTATAAAGAACACCCAAATCCTCACAACTGGACCACTAGGTAGCATAATGGCAAAATGCAGAAAAGGATGCAGTGGCCAAGGTTGCAATCTTGCTTGAATCCACAATAAATGCTCATGGGAGCAGCAGTCGAGAGATCAAGCTTTGCATTGCCTTGGGTGAACCAGCTCCACAAGACCTCTTTAAGACATTCAAAAGCAAAGAGTTGACTTTGAGAACTAAGGTGACCCTGATCAAACCATGGCTTTCTCAATAGCCTCATCTGCATGTGAAAGTTGAATGTTGGAATAAAACCAAGAAGAATTGATGCACTTGAATTATGGTCCTATCAAGGAATATGGAAAGTACCATGGACTACCAAAAGAACAAATAAATCTGTCTTGGAAGAAGCAGGACCAAGTGCTCCTTAGAGGAGCTTGGGAGAGGGTCAGGGAGAAGGAGGAAGGCCCTCAACAAGATGCACTGGCACCCTGGCTACAACCATGGACTCAGACATAAGACACTGTGAGGATGGTGCAGGACAGGGTAGTGTTTTATTCTGTTGTACCTAAGGCTGCTATGAGTCAGAACTGACTTGATGGCACCTAACAAAAACATACTTTTACTGTGTTGCAGTAGACATGTGCCAGCAAAGTGAGACTATGTAGAACTACATGAAACATTCAACTCGATTCTCCTCTTTGAAGTGTTGTAAGAATCTCTCTTGTTGTGAATTATGAGTCTTGTTATCCCTGTCTCTTCTATTTCATCTGATCCTCTTTGCTACTGGAGGATATGACTTCCAGAAAAGGAATTTCCTTGAGCTATTTCCAAGAGGCATAGAGAAAGCTGTTACTAAGGAATGTTGTGGTACAGTTTGAAAGGGCTATTACCTTCAGAAAACTTCAGCCTGCCACTGAACGACTACCTCCTTTCTGCCTTCAATACATACATCATGGATCTGGTATACCAGTTTCTCGTCCTTAATTGAGTAAGACAGACAAGTTAATCAGTTTCACTGTGCTGTGGTTTCCCCACCTGTGAATTGAGGCTATTAACAGCTGCCTTCTCTACTTTGCAGGTGTACTATGCAGAACAAATGCACTAATAAATAGGAATTGCTTTTTAAATTGTTCCCGTAGCCATATGATTAAGTTCAACTTTGGGACTACACACATAGAAAATTTCTTTAAAAACAGGAAGATTATGCTCTGACTACTCCACCATGGTAAAAGCTCTTCTGTCATGCTCCAGAGTGGCTTTTTCTTTTCTGATATGTAGGTTCATGTAGTGAGTGCAGTGTTGGCTCCTACAGATTTTTTCAGAACCAAAACATTCCTTCTCTCAGCTACAGGGAGTGTTGGTGACTGACGTCAGCTGAAGACTTCTCTAGAAATTGAGCACCACTAACAAGACCTCCCCACCCCAATGTGATGCCCTTTTCCTGGCACATCCTCTGCCTTCAATGACATGAGTGCTTGGATGTGAGGAGATAAAGGCCAGCCCCCCTGTTCCACCGATGTGCAGCTCCTGTGTGGCAATGACATTGGTGCTCCTTTCATACCTCACAGATGTTGCTCCTGACAGGATGTCCCTGTGTCCCTCTGCACACACATATCTCCACATCCTGGAAAGTCTGCTGAGGATTGCTCAGAGGGTAGGAAAGTAGTGAAAGACTCAAACTTATTATTGACCACTACTATCATTATTATGTTTACTAATTCAGAAATAATTTTTTAGTTTGGATTCAAAACCTCATTAAAAACTATATTAGGGCTGAGCCCCGGTGGCATAGTGGTTGTGTGCAGGACTGTGTCCCATGGGGATGGAGGTTCAAATCCAGCAGCAGCTCTGCAGGAGCAAGGCTGGGCCTCCTACTCCCACCACCAGAGGGCAGTGATGATGAAAAAAAAAAACAAAAAAAAAACAAAAAAAAATTAAAACTATATTAGTTGTATAATTTTGGACAAACTACTTAACCCCTCTGTGCCCTCCAAATCGACACTCATAATATTCTTTCTGTTAGAATTGCTGTGATGGTTACATTAATTAATAATGTACTTCATCATAGCTAATACCAAAAAACTATCCCATTGCCTTCAAGTCAATTTTTGTCTCAAATAGTGACTGCGGACAAGATTCCCGAAACTGCATATTGATAGGCATAGGCAAGCTCATTTTCTCCTTTGGAGCAGCTGGTGGATTAAAACCACGCACCATGCCCGACACCTATCCCACAGTGTCACCCAGGCGCCTTAAGACTAGCTAAGGAAGTGCTGTTTTAATTTCAGAGGCATGGATTGTTGATGACTTCAGAGGCACCTGTATGCAAATTAGAAAATGCACCCCATGTATGGATGGAGTTCAAAAGAAATGAAGGTTTCTTTGAGTACATGTAGTCCATTGGGTAGATAGATGAATTGGTGAGCAGAGCTCAGAATGAGTTTCAGCACTAATTGTTTCTTTAGCTGAGGAATAGTGTGGAACACACAAAATGCTTAGCCCTATACAGACATGCCTCATACAAGACTACTGTGGGCAAGAGCTTACTTAGAAACATGATGTACATGCATTTAAAAATTATTGTATATTCCTGAAAAAAAAAACACCCTTGTCAGTTCCTTGTCAGTTCCTTATTATTACATTTTCCATCTTTTGGACCTTCCCATGTTTGGGTTTCTTTAAAAGAGAACTCGGAAACCTGTACCCACCTTCAAATGAGAGTCAGAGCTGATGTTAAACGACACGGTAAGCTCTGAGCTAAGCAAAGGACAAATACAGACAAGAAACCGGGTCTTTCTTTTACCTGGATCAGCCCCTCATACTTCTGGTATTATGAAGTGACACAATGAAATAGATGCTATAAATCCACTGTAATAATAAATGGGTTTGGAGAAGAACAAGCCAGCAAGGATCACAAAGACCAAGAATTTGTCCTATAGCTTGGATGTTACTTTATAATTTGGTACTACAGAATTGTGCTAATTATTGAAGAGTGGATGAGTTAGAAGGATGACATCAAGGGCACGTGGTCATTAAAAAGGCAGGAAAGAATAAACGGGCTAAAAGGGATGTGAGAAGAGAACCCGAAGCTTGCTCTTGAACACAGAGTCACTACAGAAAAGGAAAAAAAATGGCATAGTAGAAAAGCTGAACAGAAAATCTCAAAAGACAGCCAAGAATACAAGGCAAATGATATAATGCAATGTGCAAAGGCCCGACATTAGAAAACCAGAAGGAAAAACATATTAGGCATACCTAAAGCTAAAAAAAGTTGAAGGACATATTCCAGGCTCAAATGGAAATATTAAAGTATGAGCAAAATATTGGCTGATGCAGGAAGAATCAAAAGAATATGGGAGGAATGCAAAGTCACTGTACAAAAAAAGAATTGGTTGCCATTCAACCATTTAAGAGATAACATATGATTAAAAATCAATAATTCTGAATGAAGATCAAGTTGCACTTACAGCATTCGCTAAAATCAAGGATTTAGGAACTGATGAAATATGCACTGAATTGTTTCAACAAGATGTTTCAGCCTTAGAAGGACCCATTAGTCTATGCCAAGGGCATTGAAAAGCAGCTACCTGACCATTGAGTGAAAAAAGATCCATATTTGTTCCCATTACAAAGAAAAGGAATCTGTGATAGTCTGGGTAGACTAGAGAAACTAATTCATAGACAGTTATGTGTATAAGAAGGATCTTTATATAGAGTAATTGTACATTAAGAAAACATCCCAGCCCAATGCAGATCATCCATAAGTCTAATATTAGCCCATGTGTCTGATAACAATATAGAAAATCCTTTTCAAATTCATGAAACACATGCAATGATGTCAAATGCAGAAAGATGACAGGGCAGTAGGTGGGAAGTCTTGTGGATCCAGTGGTACTGTAAGCATCACAACACTGGCAGGAGTCTTCATGTGATGCCTCTAGTTCAGGTCACTAGCACAGTCTTGCTAGTGGCAATGTCTCCCAGGGAGTCAACCTGTGTCCCAACTCCAATGAGCTATTTATCTTCGTACCCCCTCCAAATAAAGCCATCAAGCTATGAACTGATTGACATGCTAACCTCCACCCATTCACTTTTAAGCTTCAAATTGACAAGAGATTTTGTAACTACCACAGGACCTAATGTAGAAATTATAGAGCAGTATCATTAAAATTGCATGCAAGATAAATTTTGCTGATGATAATAAAGGTTAAAGTAGTACATTGACTGGAAACTTCTAGAATGACAGATGCCTATAATTTCTGATGTCAGATAGATGTTGACTGAATGTAGAGAATATCAGAAAGTTGTTTTTTTGTGTGTTTTATTAACTATTCATAGACATTTGTTGTGTGGTTCTTAACACATCATGGGTAAATTGTGAAGAATGGGTTTTCCCAGAACACTTATTTATGCAGAGCTGGAATTGGTGCAGGGACTAAGGATTAGTCATCTGGAGAGAAAAAGATTGGTAAAAATCAGGTTGTGTACTTTCCTCATACTGAATAAAAATCAGGTTGTGTACTTTCCTCATATTGAATAACAATGTATGCTGGACAAATAATCTGAGAAGCTGAGCTCTATAAAGAAGAACACAGCATCAACATTGAGAAGGTTTATTACCAAGTTTTGAGATGTAGATGACAACCTTTAGATAAGGTTATGTAGATAAGGCTACCTTTAAAGATCAAAGACTATAGACTTCAGGACTAATTACAACTCCATGTAAAGGAAACAAAAATTCTCATAATTGGACAAACAACATTATGAAAAGCAGAAAATATTGAAGTATTTAGAGTTGCATCTTGCTTAGATATCCATTCAATGCTCATGGAAGCAGCAGTAAAATAAAATCAAACTTATTGGCATATATATATATACATATATATATAAAATCAGTACACTGAGGTTGTGGATAGACTTTGTGCCTCTGCTCATACCCTACCTCAATACAAGAACACTTTGCTTTAACCAATTGGCATTCTGTGATGCTCACCTTTCTGACACAGTTGCTTAAAACAATATGGGTGCATAAGCAAACGTGGTGAAGAAATCAGATGGTGTCTGGCTATCAAAAGATATAGTGTCTGGGGTCTTAAAGGCTTGAGGTTAAAAAAAAAATGGCCATTCAGTAGAGAAGCAATGAACACACATGGAAGAAGCACACCAGCCAGTGTGGTCATTAGGTATCGTCGGGACTGGATAACAGGCATCAGAAGACTCATAACAAACAAACAAAAACATATCATTGAGGATAAAGGAGATCAGAGCAGAGACCCAAAGCCAATCTGTAGACAATTGAGCATCCCCCCAAAGGGGGATCACAGGGAAGGAATGAGTCCACCAAGGTGCAGTAAAGTACCGATGAACACAAAATATTCCTTTGGTTCCTTGAGGCTTCTTCACGCCCCACTATCATGACCCCAGCACGGTTTCTCACTTTGGACTAGTCAGGAGCATGTACCTAGCTATCGATAAGAGATAAGAATTCAGGGACAAGAAAGGGAATAGAAATTCCAGAAGGGTAGGGAAGGTGGGGAGACAAAGGGGGAACCAATTGCAATGATTGGACATAACCACACACTCCTCCAGGGGGAAGAACAACAGAAACCATGGGGGGAAAGAGACAGTTGTTGGTGTGAGATATGAAATAATAATAATTTATAATCTATCAAGGGATCATGAGGTGGAGGGGTGGGGAGAGAGTGAAAAAAGAGAAACTGATACCAAGGACTCAATAGAAATAAATGTCTAGAAAAGAATGATGGCAACATATGTAAAAATATGTCTGATACAGTTGATATATGGATTGTAATAAGAGTTGTAAGAGCCCCTATAAAATGATCTTTTAGTAAAGAAAATCCAACTATGTATTGTCAGACTCAACCCAGGGATGCATATGGTAGCTAACTGAAAAGGAGGGGAAAAGGAAAAGAAAAAAAGATGGGGGTAGTGAGGAACAGAGCACTGACCCACCCATGGGGAGCGTATTGTTTATGTCTCCACAGAATAGGAAGAGAGGGTCATACATACCTCATCCCAGTGTCCCAAGCCTTGAGGACAACATAAAGGCTTGAAGCAGCAAATTAACAGAGAGGCCTGCAGGACCAACCCCATTCCCAGCTACATTTACCCCCTCCCCAGAAGAATGCACTACAGAGGACAGAACTAAAGATATAGCCTGGGAAGAGTGGCAGGTCTGCTCAGACCACACAGGAGCGAACTAAGAGGAAAAGAAAGTGGAAGTGGTGTGGGGTGGGGAGAGACTGCATCCTGGTCCACCAAACCTTGAGGATGAAATTCCTGCTCAGAATAGCCAATGCACAGAGAGGACAGTGGAGCTGGCACCACCACAAGACACAATCCACCATGAGACCCAGTGTCTCCTCACTAACACACAGCACCAGAGGGGGCAGCACTGGAGGCACAGTAAGGGAATTGTGCCTGGTCTGATACCTCCCCTCCCTAACCCCACTGAGTAAGACACAAAGGCAGTGACAGAGCAGCAAGAGGAGCAAAGCTATGACGTCTCTGAGGAATCCTGAAAACCGGCTTCTGGTTGGGGGTACGGCTTGGCACCTCATCAAGCCAGATCCGAACACATTCATACGGGTCAGCAGACAGATCTGGAACTATTTATAGGCTTCCCCACCCCCATATCTATTTACATAATAAGACAGGTAGGATTGTTTACAATCCCAAGGAGAAAACAAGGGGACTGATGGGTCCAGTGGGACATGTGAGAGGAGGTGGAGAAAAGCAAGGGGGGAGCCAACAAGCCCAGGGACAAGGAAACAATAAGAGATCTAAAATCAATGGTAAGAAGGGCATGGAATGCCTGGTGGGTTTGATCGAATGCAGTGTAGCTGAGAGGAATCACTGAAAGCCAAATGAAGGCTGAATAGGATAGTGGAATGAGAGGAAAGAAAATGAAAACAGGGGAAAGGACTAAGAGGCAAAGATCATTTATAGAGGCATGCACATATGTAAATATATTTATATATAATGATAAGAACATATATCTATGTACATATATTTAAATGATAAGTATTACATTAGCAGATGGACATTGGGCCTCTACTCAAGTACTCCATCAATGCAAGAACACTTTGTTCTAATAACCTGGCATTCTGTGATGCTCACTTTTCTAACAAGATCCCTGAAGACAAAATGGGTATATAAGCAAATGTGGTTAAGAAAGCTGATGGTGCCAAACTACTAAAAGATAGACAAGTGGCCACCTAACTGGGAAGCAACAAAGCCCACATGGAAGAAGCACATTAGCCTGGTCTTCTGTCATTCCTCTTCAATATGTTCTAAATTCAGATGGGATGTATTCAAGGTAATTTTTTTCCTCATGGTCTTGTTTAAACTTTCTTTAGCTTCAACATGAACATGCATATGGTGTGTTCCACAGCTTCCTCCTGGCCTTGCTTTAGCTGATGATGTTGGGCCTCTATATCAGTGTAGGAACGATCCATGGGAGTTACAAAAGCAGATACTACACATTTGTCTTACATTATGGGACTCTAGTACAAATGTTGTAGTTCCTTAATATTTTCCTGAAAAGAGGACAATGAGCTGAATATATTTGGGATTTATGCTCTACCTAATTCGATTCCTATGTGTTCTCTCTAGTGAGGTCCACATATATAGTCACCATTTATTTGCAGGAAAAGGGTATTTGTAGTGAAGAAGTCATTGGTCTTGCAAAACTCTTATGTAGTCTCCAGTTTGATTTCTATTATCATGTCTATGTTTTCCAACTATTCAACCTTTTTTTTGTTTCCAACATTTGCATTCCAACCATCAGTAATTGTCAATGTATCTTGATCGCATATTTGATCAATTTCAGATCAAAGAAGTTGGTAAAATTCTTCAATCTCTTCATCACTGGCTTTACTTGTGTAAATTTGAACAATAGTTGTTGTTTAGGGATGATGTCATCTAGACATTCTTAGGGAAGGGCAGGGGCGAAACTCAAACTATCAATTGATGCCTTAAGTCTTTTTTTTTTTTTTTTGTATAAAAGGGAGAAACTGGGAACTCTGCTACATCACCTTTCTCTTCATTGGGACTTCACTGAGACTCTGTGTTTACCTTTAGGGGCAGCCCAAGGTGGGCTATCTAAGCCTGTTTTCACCCTCCCATGTTTTCATCAACTTTGGATCCATGCCACTCTGCACTCACCAGCCTATGATCTCCCTGCTTCTCACTTTACATTTTGGCACCATCAGCTTGCATCTAATTGAGTCTGAAGAGGGCGCTGTCTAGCTTGGGGCTTTGGACTTAGATGGAATGCCTTCTTATAAAATTACTTCTTGACATAAAGCTCTTTCTTTTACAGATATGAGTGTCATTATATTTGTTTCTCTAGACAACCCAGCTTAACACAGTATTAACTTTTCTTCCTCATTGTTAGGTGCTGTCCAGTCAGTTCTGGTCAGAATGCACAGATGCACAGCAGAATGAAACACCACTTGGTCCTGTGACAATTGTACTTATGCTTGAGTCCATCATGCCCTGTAGGCATGTAGATATTAGCTCATCACATTCTTCAGATTTCAAGCATTGTACTTCAAGATAGATCTTGAAAAGATCATGATTTTTTTGAGGATGAATATGACACCATTCATCTTTAATTTGACATTTCCAGGGTAGCGAAGCAAAGGTCAGCCAATTAAAAATGGCCATGGACAATACTCATCCCTTTGAACTCCATAATGCTTTAGTTACTCATCTTTATGTTTTCTGTTTACTTTTGAAAACTTCCAATTTTCCTAGATGTACACTCTGTACATTCTATGTTCTGATTATATACAGCTTTCTCTTTGCATTGTGAGTCATGCTCCATCAGCAAATGAAGCTGCCTCAAAAGTTTTTCTCTGTCCATGGACAAGTCTGCTTTGAGGAGACAGTTTTAACCAGTCTATTTTGAGTACATTCCAATCTGATGGTTTCACCTTCATCATTATCGCAAACAATGTTCCACTGCTATTGGTGAAGTTTTCAGTGACTACACTCTGGGAAGTGAATCACCCCTCTTTCTGCTCTTAGTCTGTAAGCCCCAATGAAACCTGTTCACCATGGGTGAGCCATTTGGTATTTCAAGTACTAGGAACAGAGATCTTTGGTCTACACTTAAAAACCCTCACTAATTTAGTTGAAATAGCTAAATTTACTTTAATCATAAGAGTTAAGCAAAATTTCACAAACTTCTTCCTAATATTTCTTTACTAATTTTCCTTGAATATCATGATGAATATTGTATTATCTAAAATCTCTTCTGTCATAACCACACATAATTTCATAACATTTCCCTTTATTTTACCAAAAGATTCTTTTAGCTGTGAAAAACAGCATGTATTTTTATCAAGGGAAGGAAAAGAAGATTAGAAAGGAAATTTCAGAAATTCAGGAATATTGGCTCATGCATAATTGGCTTATAGTTTTCCTGTTTGATGAAAGGAGCTATAGTGAGGTGGGAAAACCAATAATAAATGAATTATACACAGGAGTCAAGGGAGGTTGGAAGAGATGGAGTTGAAATGATAGAAGGGGATAAGGCTCTTTCATACTTACCGAGATGGTCGTCAGAAAGAAGGGGAGATTACAGGTTAGCTGATATTTATATGATGAAACTGTGTGCAATGGAATCTCACAGGTGTGAACATTCAACCTGATGCATGCAGGATCACCCACGAGACACTCAAATCTCTTCTGCATTTAACTTTATGAACAGCATTTTACAATTCGAAGTCTGGGTGAACTTTTTTGTGGATTTAAGTATGTGCATTGAAGTGTATTGATTACTATTTAAACTCCAACAGAATTGGAGATCTAACTCTTGATGATAGAAACAGAGACAACAAACCATAGTATCATCAAGGCATAGGGAATTAAATTCAGAAACAATTAAAACTAGTTTAACAGAAGCCACTGAGGTCTGCTTCACAGGGATGAGAAGATCTAGGCTAGGAATTTGATCTTTTTTCCTAAATAAACATGAAACAAATCAATTAAGGGACCAAACAAAACCCTTTGCTAACAATCTCCTTCACTGTAAATGAAGCTGGCTGCTAGAAGGGTGATCTCTGTTTTAAGGGAATTGTCTTGAAGAAAAAAAAAACCCATCTCAGATATAACTTCCATTCCTAGTAAGCTTCCTGAGCAATGGAGGTTGTATATGAGATCTTTTTTTTCCTGCAGAAATTACACAATTAGGAATTAACTCTAACATTGCTTGACAATTGCTTTGGGATTTGGAATATAGCTTCACACAATTGCTTTTACTAATACCTGCTTAGATCCTAACAAAATGATTTCTACACACACCATTTCCTTGTTCTAATGACTAATTCCTGTTAGTAGTTACTACTTACTGTTCTGAGCAAGCATAAGAAAAAATAGACAAAATTTTGTGAGAATATGAAAGGAGGTTCAGTCTTACCTTTTCTTGGTTCTTATCATTCTTCTCATAAGGACCACCTCCACCTCCTCCACCACCTCCTCCATCACCTCCTCCACCTCCTCCATCTCCACCTCCTCCTTCATCTCCACCACCATCTCCAGCTCCACTAACCGAAGGACCTCCAAATCCACTGGTGGAACTTCCAGATACTCCTTTGAACTGGAAATTTCCCTCACTTGGCCTCTTCTCCATAGTCTCATTTTCCTTGTTTTCACTCTTCTTTCGGTTCTTTTCGACACAGGGCACCACACCAAGCTGAAGTAAACATTCCACTATGTTCAGTGCCACATCGCAGATGCGGGAACTGATGTCATGGTTAAGGACCAGATAAACAGCTTTGAGAAGCACCTGGGGAGGACAGAGACAAACAGAGTTTTCATGTGGCCTGAACTACTTCTTTGTAAACAGCTTTCAACCATACCCATTCCATCACAGACACCAAATAGAGCAGAGTAGCAGTGCCCCGTGGACCGGACGTCTTGATGGAAGCGCACTGCTACATCCTGCTTTCCCAGAGCAGAGAGTGGGTTCAGACTTTGGACCTTTTAGTTAGGAGCCCGGTGCTTAACCCTGCTGCCTTCACAGCTTCTCATCTTTCTAAAAAGATTTTGTTATTTTGCCTAAGCCTTTCTCCTGAAGCTATTCTGTGCACTTGGACATATATATTTTTTCAGATATTCCTATTTAAATTGCTTTGGGATCATGTGTATGCATTTCATGTGGAGTATAACTCTCCCCCCAAATTAAAAATCTATACAGTGTGTCATTTCACTTGCCTTTCAAAAACCTCTATGATGTGGATCATTAAAGGCTGTGTTGAATAATGGAAGAATAATCATTTGCCACAGAAAATGTTTTCAACTGCTTTTCTTTTTTTCCTTTTAAATCAAAGTGCTTTAATCCTCCACCTCTCTCATTTTCCACAACTAATGGCAAAAGAACAATGACTGCCTTATGATCAGAATAAAGAACATTTGCCGGTTCATAATTGCATCATTACTTATGTTTCTCTTTTCTATGTAAATATTTACATGTTTAAACGATGTCTTTTTATTGAATCTAATATTTTAGATTATTTGCTGAACCTGGTTCCCTGAGGCAAAATAAAAGTTGTGTAATGGAGTTATAAAATATAACAACCTTTTCATTTGCTAATCACTATAATCAAGGCAAGCACGCTGGAGAAAGCAGCCTTCACTCATTTTTCCTTTGCCACGCAGGAGTTTGTTGTCCTGTTGCTTATATAAACAAAAGTAACTCTCCGAGAACTTTCCCCGTGAATTCTAGAAAAAAGGGATTTAATAGCAGCACACACAAGTGTATTTGTGTGCATGCAATTTCAGAATTCGCCTTTTTTTTTTCAGATGAGAAACATAATCTGAGATAAGAGCAAATCTATTGTAATGCTTGGAGGAAAAAAAACGGCTACCTATTTGATAGGTATTGATTCATGTGTAAACATTGAAAGGTATATAGATAACTTTTTCATTTTAAAGTCTAGCATTTCTTTGGATCTATTCTTCCATTTCACTTAAAGTTGTAAAGGCTGAGAAAAAAGACTGTCTTTTAAGATTTTTGGTAAGAAAACCTTGTACTTCTTACAGAAAGATCAAGCATGCCATTCTTGTGGACAAAATTATTGGTCCCATCGATATGCTCTGTGTCCTCCAGGTAGCTGTAGTTGATGCAGGAGTCGGTGAGACTTCGCGGCAGATTCGCACATGCCAGGGGTTCATGTGGCATCTCTGGAATCGGCACTTGGCTGCAGAGCTTCCTCATGTGCTCGCTGAAGAAGTCTGCATAGCCTACGTTGAAGGATGCCAAGGTGGTGTTGAAGGTTGCAACTGTGATGGTTGAAATCTGGGATCGCACTATGAAAAGAAAACACTGTCTCATTGTGGATCATGATAGATGGTTATATTGCTATTGAAATCGTGACCACAGTCACAATTGTAGCCTCTGAACATAATTGGCCTGTAGTTTCAAAGATTATTCTCACCTCTCATGGAACTGTTGAGAGGGGTGGCATCATTACCATTCTTACTGGCTTTCTTGAACCTGAGTATGGGATTGAACTTTCCTCTAAAGGTGACGAAGCATATCCTGATTTATCAGGTGCGTTCTATACATTGTCAGAGTGACACCCACTATGGAGATAGTTAAACTAATTTAGTTGAAGTACAGACAGTGTTGCTGCTTACGCAACAACAAGCAAGAAGGATTAAAAAAAAAACATTTCTTTGGTTAAGAGTGATGGGAATTTGTATGCTTCATCACTATCTCTGGCACATCTCCTCCCTGCGACTCCCCTGTAAGGGGGTGACCAATTGCCCACCAGTGGGCCTTGGGTCCCCACCCTGCTCTCCCCTTCTTTCGTAGTGTTGTGATTCTTGTTCTTTGATGGTTGATATCTGCTTCCTTTGACCCCTTTTGATCACACAGGCTGGTGTGCTTCTTCTAGGTGGGCTTTGCTGCTTCTGCGCTAAACACCCACTAATTTATCTTCAAGCCCCTTGGGGCCAGTGAAGAGATTGCACTTTCAAATGGGTGGAGAGGAGGTGGGTAGAGAGAGGGAACCAACTACAAGGACCTACACATAACCTCCTATCTGGAGGACAGACATCAGAGGAATGGGCGAGAGATGATGTCAGGCAGTGTAAGCTATGACAAACAATAATCATTTGTAGAGTATTGAGGGTTGGTGGGGGATGAGTGAATAAGGATGGAGGGGAAAGGATGAGAAGCTGATATCAAAGGCTCAAGTAGAAAAGTGGATATTTAGAGAATGATAATGGCAGCAGGCATGTGAAGATGCTTGGCACAGTATATGTATCTATGAATTATGAAAAGTGATATATAAGCCCTCAATAAAATGATTTTAAAAAGAGTAATGGGAAATAAATTTGTGATGGTAACAAATAAAACTCCAACCAAACCCACTGCCACTGAGAGCTGTCCTGTGACAACTAACAGATGTCATTAAGTACTTGAATGGACTCCTGGTAAACAAGGAGTTGCACTTGTACGCAGAGGTTCAGAGCACACTTATGGACTGGAACTTGTTTGGGGTCTTCCCCAGAGGCACATTTCCTCCATGCAGAGCACTCACAGCCCTTTCTTGATGTAGAAGTTTTCTGAAAAAGAACTAGTGACTCTGCTATGGTTGAAATTCTGCAAGCCTTTCAGAAGGTCATCAGAGGGAAACACAGTGGTTGTGTCAAGATGTCTTCCAAGGTCCTTTCTGTCCCCATAAATCTATGAACAAATGAGAATGGGCTATCTGTTCTCTCTGAGCGGCTGATAGGGCATTCCTAGTGTACTATTGTTCTAAGAATGGCTATCAAGTAATTTAATAAGCAATACAAATTTTCAAAAACCTAAAGAAATAAGATAAAATCAACAGCAGAATACACAGGCCCAGCCTTCGACCTACCTTCTTTGACGGTGTTTTCTCCATGGCTGTTAGAGTGGTCGGGCAGGTCACTCACCAGGGTGTGGTGGGAGTGTGAGGGCCGAGCACCCAGGCTCTCCATTTCAGTGGCAGCATCAGAACTTCCCCGCCGGGTAAACTTACCTGAGAGGATAAGGGGATTTTATAATCAGAAGACCTGTTGCAGAGATTTTGTTTTTCCAAAGTCCAGCAGTGACTGTGAAAGACTATGAGGAAGAGTCTGTGGCCCAGCCAAAATTGGATTGAACTTGAGAACACTTAAGGTCAAGATGATTGATGGAATACTACAATATAAGAAGATCAACCTCAATATAAATTAATGCCAGAAACCATCTGTTTTGCCAGGACCTATTGTGCTATCCTAATTTTAAGATGACCTTCTTAATATGTCTTCCAGAAAAAAAAAGTTCCCTTTCTCCTCCACTTTCTCCTCTCCTCCTGCCCTTTCATTCTCTTCCATTCTTGTAGCTCTTCCTTTCCGTCTTCTCCCCTCCTCCTCAGCTCCATTTTTCTTTCTATTTTCAGGATTAAATAAAATGTTTAGAATCACAATGGAAATTAACCTATAGAACCCTGTAAAATCACATTAATACATCAAGGATTGGCTAAGAAATGGAGCAATTACCTGACTGTACAGAATATAGAATCCTAGTCAATTCTCTGGTTTACTCTAGCTGGGAAGACTTGGCATTTTGTTATTGAGCATCCAGACTTTGGCCCATTACTCAAGCATGATCAGGATCTCATGGTGAACTCTAGATCTCAATTCCTGAACATTCAGATCAGTCAGGCACAGCGCTACAGGAGTGAAAGGTTGTTTCCATCACCTAAAATGGTGGTTTGCCAGCCTCCTTTCTCAATTCCTCTCCTGTCTTCTCCAAGCCCAGAGAAACTGCCAAAGGAAAAGGTGCTGCGGGTGGGGGACACATCGAGGTGGTCCTCATGAAGTAAGAAGGGCACCCCCATTCTTCGGGGCCTCCTCTTCCCCGTGTGGTGGAAGGGGATCGACCCTTTTCGCTCTCGGTCTTCTTTGCGGCTCTTGAACTACAGGGATGAAAGATGAAGGATTAGGCAAAGAACAAAACAATGGTAGCAGGTTTCTCCCCACGGCGCCTGATGATCCAGAGCAAAATGTACAAATATTCCCAAGACTGTGGATCTGGGAAGTCACTGGATATCATTCACTGGAGATATTGTGATCAAAGAATAAATGAAGCCGAATAAAAGGCAATCTATTCTATGGATTTTTATACTGGATTATATCAGGGCAGTTGTTTTTTTGAAGTCTGATTTCTAGAGAAGAAGCTTCATCATCAACTGGGAACTTGTTAGAAATACAAATTCCTAGGTTTTGGACACAGTGTCTGTAACTGGGGGTTCAAGCAAAGGAACACTTGTGAGAAAGGTGCAGGACCTGGCAGTGGTTCACCCTGCTTTGCATCCCATCACTATGGGTTGGAGCCAACTCAAGGATACTTAACAATAACAACAACAACAACAACAACAACAACAACAGGTTTTTACATCAGCTGTACTAGATCAGATTCAGAGGCCCCACAACCCCTATTTCAGCAAGTCCTTCAAATTATTCTGATGCACTTTAGAATTTGACTAGCACTGGGTTAGAGTATTGGATCCATGAGTCACTACTTGGTCCAGACAGTCTTTTCCCATTCTAGTGTTCGAGACTAAGCTCTATTGGACCAACCAATCTCTTTCAAATGTGTGCCATTGTTCAAAACAAAGAGTCACGGAAGAAGATGCAGAGTAGGAAATAGAGAAAGCCATGATTCCTGTTAAGAAAGCAAGGGCATGCAAGAACTAGTGCCAGCAGAGTTTCATCCAATAGTTCTCATCTCTAACAGGTTATTTGTACTTTTATTATCTACCCAGATAGCTCCCTAAAATAATCAAAAGTTCCAGAAAAAAATGACTGCTGCCCATTTATTGCACTTCAATTAAGTCAGAAATTATTACTCATTTAGCAACACTTGAGCTCAAACAACAGTTAGTAATCTATTTTTTCTCTTCATTTCTCTTCAATAATTGAAGCAATTACTTTGAAAAAAAAAAGATCAAATTAAACCACACATTTACAAAAAATAATGAAATTCTGCCACAGACTTTTTGGTATCCTAATATATATAGTCCAGATGGCACAGAGGTTACACATTAGGCTGAGATCCACATGGTTGGCAGTTGAAAACTGCCAGCAGCTCATCAGGAGAAAGACTGGGCTTTCGGCTCCTGTAACCAGTTACAGTGTTGGGATTCCACAGGGCTTCGCTATGAGTCAGTAATGAGTCCATTGCAGTAAGATGGCTGCAAGATGAGAGAATTTTATTCTTCCACAAACCTTTTGAAGCCCCCTTCTATTGTTAGACACTAATGTTTGTTTAGCATTGTATATTTAGAAAATCAGCTGTGATGTGAGGAATACAAAAAAGTGGGCTCTTTAACTAGAAGACTTAATTTGAGTTTAGGCACAAATAGTTGGCAAATTAACTAACATTTCCAAGACTATTTCTTATCTGAAGTATGAGAGAGTAAGGGTTTCCCTTGAATGAAATAAAAACTAGTTATAAAAAGTTCTTGATAGAATGAGATGCGCCATACAAGTATAAGCTACCGTCATTCTTACCACACCACCACCACTAGGGCCGTGCTACTGCAAGCACTTCACACCCACTCTAGATTTTCACTTTATAACAGCCCCACAGAAGAGTCAGGGTAGAAAGCACGTCCGTCCACACATCTGAAGGGACTTACAGAGGGCTGTACTGGATACCTGGGAGTTGACCTCTTTCAGGGTCTGTTTCCCATCTCATCCCAGACAGCAAGAATATCAGAAACACCTGAGAGTCCACTGACTTTTTACTTTTTCTTTTCAATCATCAGACTATCAAAGAGCTTAAGTGGCTCCACTGACCTTCTTGAAAATGTTCATTCCCAGGTCTGAAGACAGATCCGGGACAGCAGACCTGCGCAGATTGGTCAGTGAAACCTTGGAAAAGGCCTCTGGACTGAGAGATTTTTCCTCTTCATTGCACTTCATAGTGAGATCCTTCACACAAACAAATCAGACTCAGTGATGGAGGGTATGGAGCTTTATAACTGACTAAGTTTCTTATTGCAGTCACTTTTCTTAAATGAATTCATTTGATATCTACAAATTATTTGCAGTCCTAACTTACACATTAAGTTTTGCAAAACCCAAGTGATTGCTACTGAGGAGACATAGTATTTCATACTAATTGCTACTTGGTTATGCAATTTGAGATATTTTGTAATGCAAAGAAAATAGGGAGGCGATACATAACTCTTCTCTTTTTTTTAAATTAAATGTTTTCCTTCAACTAGTAATCAAAGCACATGCTCACTTGAAACAGAATCATACATTTCTTTTTCACTCTAAGACTGCCAGTATGTTTTCCAGAACATGCAGAAGTTTTTCAGACACAGCCAACTAACAGTCAGGTACACGGAAACAACTGGAGCACACTGCCGATCCCGTTTTTCTTATTCAAGACATAATATTGACAAGAAGGAAGGGAAAAGAATGAATAAAATGTCCAAAAATGGTTATGGTAGTGATTGTAAAACTCTTCTTGATACAATTAAACAATTGAATTGCATAATAGGTAATTATATATCAATAAAATGAAATAAAAAGGAGTGAAAGAATAAGTGCTCAAGTGAATAGTAGGACATTCATTGCTCAAAAAGTGACTTTCAAGGGGTATATTTGTGTCACTATAGTTCTCCAATCATGCAATGGCAAGATTCTATTTAGTGAAATTCTCCCATCATCTGGTATAATAGCCAGATTATATGTCAAAAAGCAATATTCTTAATGATGATATATATGCACAAAAATTTTTGCCTTATATAAAATAGGCAGAAAAATGTTCAATGAAATGCCAGGGTCAGGCACTTCATGGTAATGTGGCCATCAACCAATTATATGTGAGCTCTTTCTATTAACTGCTCCTCTGACTTGTCAGCAGACCCAATTTCCCATCAGTATGCATCAACAGAGGATTGCTTTAGATCCGCAGTTCCAACCTGTGGGTCATGACCCCTTGGGGGGAAGGGCGAACAACACTTTCACAAGGGGTCACACTTCTTTTAATAACAGTAACAAAAGTACAGTTATGAAGTAGTAATGAAAATAATTTTATGGTTGGGGGTCACCATAACACGAAGAACTGTATTAAAGGGTCATGGCATTAGGTAAATTGAGAATCGCTGCTCTAGATTAAGATGTTCAAGAAACATTTAGATAGCACTTCATTTTTTTTTGTTTGTTTGTTTTGGCATCATTGTCCTCTGGTGGGAGTAGGAGGCCCAGCCTTGCTCCTGGAGAGCACTTGCTGGATTTGAACTGTCAACCCAGTGGGCCGCAGTCCTGCACACAACCAGTACTCCACTGAGGCTCAGCCCAGGACTGCATTTAATAGCAAATTAAACACCAAAGAACAAACCAAGGGTCCAGTTGTGAACAATAAAAGGGAAAGGATATTGGGGGAAAGGGAATCATCAGTTAAATGACTCACAGTGGAATATATGGAAGTTGGATGCACAGA
The DNA here is from genome assembly GCA_004026705.1 of Nesogale talazaci. NCBI lineage: Eukaryota > Metazoa > Chordata > Mammalia > Afrosoricida > Tenrecidae > Nesogale > Nesogale talazaci. Next base: position 25,883 of record PVJH01003761.1, on the reverse strand, counting down.
AGAAAGACAAAAACAGTCGTGGATAAAACTGTTGGTTCAAATGACAAGGCAGCAAACTTCTCTTACTTGGGTTTTGTGGGTGTTCACTAGTGAGGGAGCTGCTGCCACCATGGAGCTACTCCTGGGTCTGGGTAGGAGAGGAATATCTGGTTCGGGGGGCTTTTCTGGCTTCTCTTCCAACATGTGCCGCAGTCTCTGTAGATAATACATCAAGGACCACTGAGTGCCCTCCTCAGACCAATGGGGCTGGAGTAGACAGCGAAGAACAGCAACATCAAAGTAGGTGGCATAGCGGGACCTCTGGCACGGAGGTAGAACAAGAGAGGCCCTGTTCACAATGGCAGAAAGAGATGATTACATTGACATTCAAGTGTTTCCAGGGTCAGCACAGCATTTTCTCATTCACGACTCATTTTTCATCTGATGACTATGGATTATTTAGCAGATATATGTTCAGTAGCTTCAAAATCCAAGTGCTTGCTCCTGAGGAGGCATCGTGTTAATTACTAATTCCTACTTGGCTAGAGTCTTTCTGGAATATGGTTAGAGCACTCATACAATATTTTTAGAGTCCTCATGCAATACCAGATATGCTGAAATTCAAAGACAATAGGCCCCGAGTTTTGGTATCACAAACAAACAAACACACAAAAACCCAAAACCCAAACAAAACAAAACAAAAAAGAAAATAGGAAAGAGATAGATAACACCTTTTAAAAAAAATGCGGAGGTGTTTCCTTTTATTATTCATTAATCTATTTATTGACTTATTCTGTCTCTGGCTTGCTCTAATATCTTTTTAACTGACTTTCCATCATTCAGGGTTTGTTCTTTGTCAGAGTAAGTACTTCCTGGAACTATAGACAAGATAGAGTGTTGAAGGATGAAAATGAGGTGGATCGTCATTTCAGCTTCAGGAAAACCCACAAAATTCTGGAGTTTTAAAATAATCATGAGTTCTGAGGGGTCATAAAAGTTCAAAAAAGCTGTTGAGTAGCTTGGAAACTAGCTAATGACATGAATCAGCACTATAAAAAATAGGTGAGGTTCTGATAATAATGCCCCTTTTATGTTAAGCTGACACCTTTGATTTTCACTCTGATAGAAATTGGAATGATATTTATCTTACTTATTTCACTAGCCCATTTAATTTTAAGTGTGATCATATTATGGAAAAGAGCTTCAAGGTGTTAAATAAACAAAAATTGCATTGTGAGAAAAATAAAATAATCTTGAAAATCCCTACCCATGTAAAATTTTTACAAAACTAATTAAAAACCATCACAAAGTTCTGGAATTTTATTCTTAAATTGAAACAGGCTACTGAATTCTTACCTAGTGTTTAATTTTATTCTAGTACACATTGTTTTAAGCACCTATTTAATAAACTACGCCAGATATGAAGGTAGGTAAATTGAACTTCCTCACTTTGACTGACAGGTGGTCCAGGGAGAAAAATAGAGAGTAAATGCCATCAATTCTGTAAGCTACAGATACATATGTGTCAACAAGAGTTAGTGACTTGGATCTAAAATCTAAAGTTAACCCCTAAGCACAATTTCCTCTTACTTACAGAATATCTCTATACCTGCACTCCTGCATAGTGTATAAACTTCTGCATCCCGCTATCAATATGCAAATCATCCTACCACACATTAAGGAGCTCTAGCAGAAATTTCAGCAGCTGAAAATGAGGCAAGGAAGTTTTCCTAAAATTCTCAGACCCACCTTCTTAAAACTAGAAATCATGACTCACTAGTAGCTCAAGGAATTAATCCAATCAGACATGGCAAGTTTGAAAATGCTATCTAGAAAAGTATTTAAAAATTATCAGAAAGCATCAAGTAAAGCAGACACAATGGATGGATGGATGGATGGATTGTGATAAAAGCTGTAAGAGCCCACAATAAAAAGATTAAAAAACAAACAAAAAGCACACTTTGTTACAGTGTACTCATTTGTCATAAATATATCCTTTATTGTAGAATGTTGTAAACAGCTAAAAAGGAAATGTCCTGTACATCTTGGATTTTCTGTGCATTGTATTCATAGCCTTTCTACCCCTCCATTAAAACATATGTCATAATCTGCTATTTCTATTCTCTTCATCTGGTGTTTTGGAGAGCAACTGGTCATGTCATAGCAAATAGACCAAAGCCTCATCATTCTCCCATGGAGCCACTGATGGGTTCAAACTGCTGCCTTGAGGGTCAAAGCTCGATCACCAGAGCGCCTTGATCATACATGCATGGTCAAAGCTGCCTCATAAGCTAATATTCTTGAATATTTTCATTGAGCAGTAAGACACTAAATTTAAGTTAACAGTCAGCCAGATAAGGTGTTACAATGCTAATTATTTAACATCATTGGCAATCATACGAAGAGAAACTTTCAACAATCATTTACATTTCCAAGTATGCCAGATCAGAATTTAATTCCTTTTGCTGAGCTAAGAATGTTTGTCGACACCAATTGCAGACAATTTTCAGGCCATCGAGATGTACTACAAATTGTGCTTTTCCGAACACTAGACACCAATCTTCCTCAATAGCCCAAGTCTCTTTGTTTCTTCTCTGATCCCTCTACTTTCCAGCTCAAACCCTTCCAACGCATGCTGTAAATCACACTGAATGGAATCCCAGCTCCATACAGCAAACCTACACCATCTCATCGTGCCTACCTGTCAGACCTCATCCTCTATCATGCTTGCGCTAGTAACCTGTCATCACAGATTTATTGCTTCTCAGCGTCAATTTCATCTTTCATGACCCACTTGCTGAAAAATGGATCTGAGATTTATTTTTTTTCTTTCTTGGTAAACTGGCATACTGTACAGCTTTTTCAGTGGAGGGGACAGGGAAAAGACTGCAGGAGGCAATAATGTTGCTTCCTAGCTCAGTATGTGGCTTAGCAGATTCCTGCAAAAATGCACAGCTTGGTTTCCAGAGCTGCAACTTCTCCAGCACTTGTCCCCTGTGGTGCACCAGGCTTCTCCAGAGTCTAGCTTCTGCAGAACGGATGGTTTCTCTCCAGCACCAGGTTCCTGATACCCATCTTTTCCCCAGACGCATCAATGACATTGACATGGTGACCAGGAGCTTCCTCTTAGAGTGTCCTTTAAGCATTTTGTCGCACTGTGTGCTGTGACCTCTTCACAATTAATGTAGCAGTTAAGAGGACAGATTTCTGACACGTCCCTGGCTGTCAATTTCCGGTCAGTTTCACGACTGCAGCACCGCGGTGATTCTTTCCACTACCCTTCTCAGACAGGGTCTTCATCTCAGCCCCATGGTGCCATGGGGTAAGGAGCCTTCTTCCTTGGCTGCTCTGAGTCTTAGAGCTGGTGACTGCTCTATAGGCTTTTGGTCTTGATGCTTTAGAGCTCTCTTAATTTCTTACTAGCTAATTTTTTATGATTTCATTCCTCTGTTCAAATTAATTATTCCTTATAGTAGACTTAAGAGCCCTGAAGCTCCAAATAGTTGCGTGTTCAGCTCCACAGGAAGAAGTCCTTAGCAGTTTGCCTCTGTAAAGATCGCAGGCCCCTCCTCCCACCCCCACCCCCTACCCCAGGAGCCAGAGCCATCATTGATTGATTGCCACCTGATAAGAACACTTGCTATGTCCTGATTCCTATGAAGTTTCGTTCTCCTGATTGGACACATCTGACATGTCTGGTCACTGTATGGCAACCACTTTGATTTCCTTAGGACTCTGGAATATGCAATTTTGGGATCTCTTCGAGTCTCTTCTCTCAGGGGAAATTTCTTCCACCAAGATAGTTACAAGCCTTTCTCTTAAGCTTTATCTGGGCTCCGTTCCAAGGGCAACCAGTGAGAGAGCTTTCCCAAGGACTATCTAGAAGGGCCACCCGCCCCACTATGCATCTCCTCATCATCCGGAGCTTCCCTCTAAGCAAGTGGCACGATCTGAAATTTTATTTTATTTCCTCATTTCTTATTGTCCGTCTCTGTTAAGCAAATTGACAGATTTCAGAAACTTATTCGAGACAAAGAGGGAAACATTCAAGGCTTGCTTACATAACTAGCAAGAAGCATTGTGAAAATATGAAAGGGTCAGGGAGAGCCTACCTACAATGAAAAGTAAATCAGATGTCATCTCATAGGGGGTGAAATGGATAATAGTACATGAAAGGATGTTCAAAGTTGAGTCGATTAGAAAACAGAATTAGGCCAAATGAGAGATGCCTGGTGAGTGATCCGGTGCTTCAGGAATGGTTGAAGTTTGCTGAATCCACTCAGAAACTCCACCAGACAAAGGCAAGGCCGTCAACTCCCAGAAAGATCACAAGTCTAGAAAAACTTACGGCTTAGTTCTACTCTGTCACATGGGTTGCTATGAATCAAAAGTCAGCAGCACCTAACCATAGCAACAGGCTTAAACTCAAATACAGTTACTTCAAAAAGCAGTGGGAACGGCTGAGCCCCGGTGGCGTAAGTGGTTGAGTGCGGGACTGTGGCCCACAGGCTTGGCAGTTTGAATCCAGCAGCAGCCCTCTAGGAGCAAGGCTGGATAGCTCCCATGACCACCAGAGGGCAGCAATGCCCAAAATAACAAAACAAAAGCAGTGGGAAATAGAGGTCCATTTAACCTCGGAGGATATCCCCAATGTTGTTGCTGTTCAAAGCCATCAAGTCAGTTTCTACTCGTTGTCTATGTAGAAAAAAAACCACAAACACTGCCTGGTTTTTCACAAACATTCTTAGGGTCGAACACATGTTGCAGCCACTGGGTCCATCTATCCCACCTTCTGTTTCTTCACTGGACCTCTAGTTCACCAAGTGTGATGTCCTCCTCCAGGGACTGATCTCCCCTGATATGCTGAAGTATGTGAGATGAAAAGTCATTGTCCTTGCCTCTAAGGAGCATTCTGGCTGTACTTCTTCCAAGACAGATCTGGTGTGTGTGTGCGGTAGTACATGGTATTTTCAATATTCTTCACCAACACCATAGTTCAAATACTTCTCTTTTTCTTCAGTCTTCAGCAAAAGGTGAGAAATAGCCAACTCCACATAGTTTTTATCACAATATAATATTATGGTATGCAAATACTTGAAAATAATAGAAAAAGGAAGGTAATAATATAAAGACATATTTGTGAAAAATTTAAAAGCATTAGCAAAACAAATTTTTTTTCCTTTGACAAAACTAGCAAATTTATGCAGGAATAAAATGTAAAAAATAGAGTAGAATAGTCTGCATGACCACGAGGTGTCAAAGGGATCTGGTGCCAGGGATCAAAGAACTAAAAATTACATCATTATAAATGAGGGGAAGTACAGATTGGGGACCAAAAGTCCATCAAGAGGTGAAGTGACCATCCCCTAACAGAGGAGTTGCAGGGAGGAGATGAGACCATCAAGGTACATGTAGTAACAATGAAACAAGCAACTTTCCTCTTGTTCTCAAATTCTTCCTCCTACCCACCAACATGATCCCAGTTCTACCTGACAAATCCACCTAGACCAGCGGATGTACACTGGAGCTGGAAACATGAGGAATTTAGGATAAGATGATCCCTTCAGGACCAGTGGTGGGAGTGGTGATATTGGGAGAATGGAGGGATGGTGAAATAGAAAGGGGGAACCAATTTCAAGCATCTACATATAGCCTCCTCTCTGGTTCAGAGAACAGGGAAGTGAGTGAAGGGATACATAGGACAGTGTATGATATGAAAAATTAATAACAATTTGTAAATTATTAAGGATTCATGAGGTAGGGGAAGTGGGGAGGGAGAGGAAATACGGGGAGCTGGTACTGGGGGCCTAAGTGGAAGGAAAATGTTTTGAGAGGGATGATGACAAGTGTGCAAATGTGGTCTGCATACAATTGATGTATGTATTGATCATGATGGGAGATATATGAGGCCCCAGTAAAATGATTTATAAAAAAATTAAAAAGGAGGGGAAAAAAGGAGTTTATACTAAGGGCTCAAGTAGAAAATATTTGGAAATGAAGATGGCAGCATGTGTACAAATATGCTGGATACAAACGATATATGGAATGGTATAAGAACTGTAACAGCCCCCAATAAGATCATTGAAAAATCTAGAATAGAAGGTTTGATAAAATAACAAAACTGAGAAAGCAGATGCAATCAGATACAGGGGTAGTGTCAAACGAAGGAAAATATTATAATATGTACAAAATGATTCAAAATTTGATCTCCTAATTATTATATCATATTGTTAGTTTCTATTGAGTCCTTTTTCTTTCTTCTCTCTGATTTTATTTTTTGTGATAGCATATCTGTATATAAGAGAAATAAAATTTATATGTTCACTTTAGAAGGGTAATGACAGAATTATTCAGAACTGATTTGCAGTTCCAATGTTTTATGTTCTACAGTTGTATTCTCCTATAGTTCTCACACAATTTAGAAGTAGGAAATTTGAAAATTATTCAATTATTTTAACCTCCAGTTAATTTCTTTTTTTTCTTTTTAAAAATTTTATTGAGTCCTTTTATATTTATAATCTATTGAGTCCTTTTATATTTATAAAATATGAAGCAGTTATTGTAAGACAGATTCCCTATTTCTACATTCTTCTGAAGGTGATAGCTCTATTTCTCTAACTCTTAGCCCAAAGAAATCTAAGCTCTTTGATTTATACCAATTAAAAATAGCATTTTGGCATACTTGAGGGATCCAAATGATGTTATTTTTAATTGCTGCTTTATTTGTTTAGTTTGGAGGCCAAAAAGAGTTTTAAGAGGTCAGAAAAAATTAATGGTGTAGAGTAGATGGATAAGATTTCTGAATGAAATTCTCATAAGACAATCCTTACTATTTTCAAAGAATGAGCAGGTTCATTGTTATGATAGAAAAAAATACCTCAGTCAAATTTTCCTGCCCTTTTTCTGACCAATGCAGTTAGCAATTTTCTTAAGATTCCATTCCAATAATCCCTTATGATCACTCTATATACATCAAGAAAATTGATCAAGATTCTTCCTTTGAAATCCACAGAGCAGTCATTATAAACTTTTGAATTGACCCCTCTGTGGTGAATTCAACTGACTCAAAAAATCCTCTGGGCAACCATTATTTTGATTTGATGCTTAAAAAACCCAAGTTATTATGATTAATTGGGAATTAATATATATCATGTCATTTCTTAGTTTGATCACAAGAAAAATTGGGCATTTGCTACCATAATCAGTTTCCAAACATTCCTTGTCCTCCTGGATTTCTTGACATCGTCCTCCACCTCTGAAACCCTTATTCTCCTTGCTGTCCCTTTATCCTGGGACTTATGGGCCTTTAGTGAACTAAGACATAGGTTTTACTCAGATCACATGTCTGCAGTCAGCAAACATTGCAGCAACATGCTTTAAGTATATTAAAAAAACAAAGTCATGCATATATGGACTAGAACCCCAGTAGCAGAATATTTTGAATTATATGTGTATATGTATTATATATTAAAAAAATCACAACTATAACATTTAAATCTGAAGTGATATGTTAACTGGAGTGATAAATATAAAATTAAAATATTTACATGTCACGTAGGGACACTGGCGACACTATGGCTTAAGCATACCAACGGTGCCAGAAACAGTGGAGCTAGAGGAGAAAGTTGAGTCTGTCTAATCCCATGAAGATGGACAGTCTCAGAAACCCCATATAAGTGCACAAGGAGTCAGAATTGACACCATCACAATGGATTTGGGCTTTCTGTTTGGCTAGCATGTAACATAGTCTAAATTACAGTGTATAGATATTCAACACCAGACTATAATCTAATTTTCTGCTATTGGGCTTTTCATGGTGTTCTATTATCTAATCTTTTTAAATAAAAAGTCTGAGAATTTAGTGAGCTGCCAAGTCTCCTAGAAAGTACGTTAGCAGATTCAAAAGCAGGTCCCAATCTTGGGTTGCATATCTTGTATTGACTCTCACCCTTCACTCAATCGACTGTGAACCCTTCTTTATTGCTCTATGGGGAAATTTGGCTCTATGCACTTGCCCAGGGGCTCTCCTGCTCCCTGCCTCTGGTTGAATTTAGTAAAATAAAGCTCCAATAGGAGGTTGAAAGGCAGGATTCCTTCACTCCACTTGTTTGCTTAGGACTATGTTTATTCCCTCTGATGGTCACTGCTTTCCAAGGGTCCAGCATTCTGTTCATAATTTTCTCCCCTGCTTCCTGCATTGTTTCTTCAGGCCTGGGCTGGTAGACTTCTTGCTGGTGCTAGTCCTATATTCTAACTGACTTCCCTACATCCTGTTCAAACTCTTGTAGGTAGCTCCCATTTGAATCTCGTCTCAAATTAGTCAGTGTGCTATCTGCTTCATCCTCGGACCACTTTGAGAAACACCAGCAATTATACCCATTCCCTAAGGAGCTTTGACCATTATTCTCCTCCCCCACTTCTTTTTCTCAAAGAAGTGGGATCGAATACCCTCTTTCCAGCCTATCATATGTATCTACAATAACAGGATTATTTATCTCTGCTGCAATCTTAGAGTTATAAAGAGAAGACAAAGTATGAGGTTGGTCACTTACCAGCTGGCTAATTTTAATTCCTCAAGTATTTGCAGTAATCATTTGATATATTTATAAGAGCCTGGGAAAATTGTTTCCGTGGCTAGGCCCATGGGATGGAGGTGAATGTTCATAGTTCAATACAATCACTTTCTTCCCATTAGACTAAGCACAGCTAGTCTTGACCTTCTATTTTTCTGCCCCCAAGTCTTTCTTGCTACTTAATTGGATTGGAGGATTTTATAAATTATTTCAAACTACCAGAGCAGTATTCCATATGGTGAGATGCAAATTGTCAATCCCACACATGATAAAGAGGGGGAAATGGATAAAAATGCAGACTCTCAGATTGCACTCCAGGCTTACTCAACCAGCGGGGTGCTATTCTTATTTTTAAGCACACTCAATCAGAATAGAAAGAAATTCCTGTAAAGAAGCATGCAATTTGTGCCTTTGGAATGTTGTTATCAAACTGACTCTGAGTCACAATTATCCCATTTGTAACAGAAAGATGCAGGATGCCGGAGTGTCCCATGATCGCCAGCAGTAGGTTTGAGTCCATGATTATTGCCCAGCCTACAGGGCGCATAGAGTCAGCAGCATTCTGTTGCCACTCTCGGGTTTTTATTGACTAATTTCCTGTAGATCACCTGTCCTTGCTTCCTAGTCTGTTCTACGCTGGAAATTCTACAGAAACATATTTGTCCTGAATGACCTTGCTGGGTTTTGGAGCACCAGCATAGGTCTCTGTGACTTCTTGCTACATGGTATTACAATGTAATAGATGGGTGATTGAAAAGGCCACGCCCTTCTTGTTTTGCTTGTTTGCTTTGTTATTTTTGAAATAATTTGGTAAGAACATAATTCATACATCATACCATTCAATAGTTCAGTCAAGCAGTGTGTGAAAATTACTACCATCATCATATTCAAAACATTGTCCTTCTTGTACTCCTTGATATCTGCTCCCTAATACCCCTCCCTTGCTGCACCCCACAAGAAACCTTATGTCTATTACTGACTTGATAGATTTACTCAACTTGTGTTTCATGTTAAAAAACATAGGAAGATACATAACAGAGAATCAAGAACTCTGAGTCAATAATGTATTACATATTACACGTAATATTACATAATAATATATAATATGCTATAACATATAATATATTATAAATCCAAACTTGAAAACAAAACAAAAAACCCCAAACCCAGAAAATATTAAAAGGAGAAAATATTTTTTAAAAGGAGATCAAATGACAAGGTTCTACCCATTCCAATCAGAACGATCATTTTAATCTTCTATAGTCCTCTCTCCAATGCTCCCCAGCTGACAACCAGATTACTCCATCCCGCTCTTAGGGTCACAGGGAAATCACAAGACAGTCCATGTATAGATCCTGTGAATATATTCTTGACTTCCACTGCCATGCATGGGCTTCGGCAAACCCGAAGTGCACAATTTAAGTTCTGATACCAATCCCTCTTCTAAATTTAGATTATCCTAGTTGGAAATGCCAAGACTCAGGAGATACACTGACATCTTTTTCCCTGAGATATCAAATGACAAAATTTGACTTTATACTTAAAATCAACATGACTAAATGTGCTTACTAGTTCAACAAGGAAGCCCTGTAGCCATTGGCTGATTTCTAAGTGGGCATGTTAGTTCAGCTGATGAAATGCAGACCATCAAAACCACACCAATGTGAGCTCCTGACCAGAATTTTTTAAATACCTGTAATTTAGAGTGTATGCAATCAAAATATTCTAAGTAAATTCATACTCTAAGTAAATTCTAAGTAAGTTCATACTGATACTTTAATATTCAAAACAACTTTTTTGGGGGGGAGTACCACTGCCCTCTGGTGGTCATGGGAGCTACCCAGCACTGCTCCTGAGAGCAGCCGCTGGATTTGAACCACCAAGCCCGTGGGCTGCAGTCCCGCACTCAACCACTTACACCACCGGGGCTCAGCTCTTCAAAATAACTTTTGAAGCACAGTTAACAAGGCATTCTATAACAACAACTGCAACAACCAAACAATTTATAACCCAGAACACCTTCTTGCAATGTATTATTCAAGCACTAGTCTATTGGCTTGATGTGTGGTCTTCACTACATTGAGGAGTCAGTAAAAAGGAAGAATAATCAATAACATTTTTGCTTCATTTAACATGACATTTTCAGCTGTAATCAACTTGTCACTAACCAAAGTAATTTTATTTAGTGTCTTTTTTCCTAATTAACATATTAGATAAAGGAGGGGAGGCTCATTGCTGTTATCATGATAAAAGGTTCTTTTCAGCTATTACATTCCATGACTCTATTAGTTATTTTGAAAAAGGAAAAGGGAACATTTTTCATGAGAGGCAATAAATATGATTCTTCCTCCTAAGTGGGACATGCAAAAATAATGAATAATGTATACAACATTTGATGACATTTCTGTTTACATGGTGAGCTCATACATTATATTTGCTTCATTTTTAACTCTGTATTTTCCTTTAATTAGCATACACTTATTTTATATGCATAGAATTAACAGCATCTTGGACCAAAGAAGACTGTACTGAAAAAGAGTATCACTTTAACTTATTTTCGAAGAAACTATAACTTCGCACATCCCAGTTTCAATTGAGTTTGGGGGAAGATAATGGAGAGCATTTGAGACAATGCTTTCTGGAAACAACGGAGAATTTATGGAGGCAGAGAACTGTGAAAATCAGCCTTGATCTCTTGTGTTATGTAATGAAGCAGAAATTAAAGTCCATGCACATGATAATTAAAGATGAAATCAAACAAGCTTTAAAAGATTAGCTACCTGTTCATCAATTGCAGAGTTCACAAAAGAGTGATGTTCAGTTTAGTCAAGGTCAAGGCCAAAGAGATGAAGTATTTGGATGTATTTGATCCAAGCAGACAGCTTTTGTTGCTAACATATTTGCATTGCTTTATTATTCAGGTTCTCTTAATTTCTGATTAAATGTGAACTACTCCAATGAACACTAGCATTTCCATAGCAACCAGTCACTGCGATTAAGCAGAAAAGTCCCAATTCATTTGTCTAAAGTGCCAGGCTTATGTATATATGTATTCTATTGGTGACTGTGTGCATGGGTGTGTTAAGTAATGCATACTTATGTGGATACTTGAGAATAGGAATATTAGTGAATATGAAAAAGAATTTCCTCCCATGAAGAGGGATTTGGGGATTTATTGATTAAATTGCAATGGGTGCGACAGTTGCTTTTGTCTTTTCAGACTAATCATATTGAAGCTGTTCAGAGAACATATATTATTTTCTGTTTGTACTTCACAATTTATTACCACCAAGAACATTTATGATATAAGCACTATAAGCTGTTAAGTATTTAATCACTTAAAGAGGGAAGACTGTGGTCGACAGACTGTAAGAGATTTCCATTGATTGATCCTTGCAGTCTATTGTTTGCTCCTTTATGTCTCATCTCTTTCAAAAATGTAGCAGAGGTTGATCAGTGTGGCCAGAATATAGTAGAAATGTTGATATGCTTTGTCCAAGATCAAGATATAAAGTACACTGTGGTTTCGCTCTTGGTCTTCTCTCCATGATGTGTTTGTGTGTATCTACTCCTGTCTCCCTCATCATTTGCTTTATTAATGTAGGTAGATACATTGTAGAAAGTTGGTATGCTGCTGTGTGTGGCCCTGGGGAGAAGTCCATCTAACAAGAAATGGAGAGGTGACCAATATCCATCTGAGTGACTTGGAAGCAGATCTCCCGGTCTATCCACGCTTTCTGATGAGTCATCCCAGTCAATATCTCCACAGCTACCTTGTGGGAGAACCTGGGCCAGAGTTACCCAGTCAAGTCATTCTTCACTTCACAGCCAGCAGAAACTTGGTGAGACAGTATGTTTCAGGCTGGTTAATTTTCATTTAGTTTAATATTAGCAAAGGGAAACTAATACACTGTTGTATCCTCAACTGATCTATGAGAGAGGATGAGCAAATGAAAATGGAGTCAATGACCTTACATGCAAATAGGATGATAAAGGTGTTAGGTTGTAGAAAGAAGCACAATCTGGAAAATTTAGTGGTGACCATGTGTTTTTTATAACCTATGAGTATACTTACTTGTTATATAATCTTCTTTGTACATTCTTCTTATATAGTGTTCATGTCAGTCTGCAATTGGGAAGGAACCCTGGTGGCATAATGGGCTATGAATTGAGGTGCTAATGACAAGATCTGCAGTTCAAACCCAGCAGTAACTCAGAAGGAGGAAAACCCTCATATATTATCTCTGTTCCCAGGCTGAGCCCCAGTGGTGTAATGGTTGAGTGCGGAACTGCGGCCCAATGGGTTGGTGGTTCAAATCCAGCAGCAACTCTCTAGCAGCATGGCTGGGCCTCTTACTCCCACCAGTGGGCAGTGATGCCCCCCCCCAAATTTATTGCTGCTCCCAATAAGATTTAAAAGTCTCTGGAAGTCAAAGGGACAGTTTTAGTCTGTCCTCTATGATCACTCTGAGTCAGAATTAATTCAGTGACAGTGAGTCAATTTTCTGTCAATGACTTTGAAGATCTTAAAATCTTAGGAAAGAAATATAGAAGTAAAGAGATTTCGATAAATCACTAATTTTTCTGTTAGAGCACTATGGCAGTCACCTAAACTGGTATAAATTTGAGAAATTTAACCTGTCAATCTGGAGATAGCTAATTAAACCTCCGTGTGGGCATGACCTTCTCTTGAGAATTCTGGGAATGTGATATTTCCTTCACTTCCTTGGACACACTCCACTGACAAGGCTCACTCCATGTCAGACGTCTCTGAGGAGCAGAGACATGAAACTACCCTAGTGCCCTGAGTCGGACAAGCCACATGGATGCAACCAGACCTCTGAAACCAGAGAAGCCATAGAGAGACCCCTTGTCAACACTGAGATGCTTCTACCACCACTGACTTTGCACCCACTGGCCATGATCTTCCTGCATTTAGCATCATTGCATTTGTTTTGTGAGTCTGGAGAGGACTTTGCAGATTGCTGTTTGACATATGGGCTAATATCAGACTTATGACCTTGGACTGAACTGGGTTGGGATGTTTTCTTAATGTACAGTTGCTCTTATATATACACACCTCTTTCTTATACACATATGTGTGTTTTTGAATTTGTTTCTCTAGTCTACCTGGACTAACACAAGCACCGATCATATTGAATCTTAATTATTTATTTGGATGTCATTTCCCAAATAGATATACTTGCCTTAGAACAAGAAATGAGTTGACTTCTAAGTCTCCATATTAATGATAATACTTGACTCTCACTATTTGCTAAAAAATGGTTGTTAAATAATCAGCAGACATAACAATCCAGAGACAAATTTAGAGGTTGTAGCACACCACCGTAATATAATTTTTAAAAGTATATTATATGGTATTCCATCCAAAAAAGGAAAACATGCATAAGGTAGAAATGTTTAAATATTGAGAATTTAGTAGATATACTTCATCTGTTCATAGGATTTATAAGTATAACACAGATACACTGGAAATAGAGCTTGCTTTTGCAAGTATAAGTTTAAGCTAATTAGTATGTAACATTTGTTCAGTCACACATAACAATTCACTTGGAGTTGGAGATAATATTATCATAAGCATGTTGTTTATATTTATCATGAAAAACAATTAAACTCTAGTTTGATAAGTGTTCTACTTATTACAACCATGCAACCTTTTAGAGAGTAGATAACCCACTCTATAGTTTAAGATTCTTGGTCATCTGTGGCTTTCATATCATTTCAACAAATAGTATTAGTCATGAATTCGGTGCAGACATTAGGCTAGGGGTAAAGGGCACCAACCAAGTTATATAAACTTCTGCTCTCTCTCAAATAAATTTTAATCTATATAGAATATTAGCACTCAAATAAGTATTTACTTATATTAAAGTTAATAAATAAGAATTAAAGTTATCAATTTAGTTCATCACTAAGAATTTCAGAATAAAAATACATGATAAGCACATGCTGGGGCAATCACATAAAAAGGTTTATGGAAGGCTTGTGTCATGGATTGAATTATAGTCCTTATATATGTTGGAATCTAATCCCTAGATCTGTAGGTGCAATCTTTCTTTGTTCGCTTAATGAAGCCATAAAACTGCAGGGTATGTCACAAGTGTACTAACTTCTGAGATATAAGGAGAAGCATAGACACAAAGACCAGGAAGCACAGCTGGGAGGGAGCCAGAGATCACTTGAAGAGTGCCAACGAATGAGAAATGCCTGGTTTATAAAAGTTGTAAGAGACAAGGATACCTGGAACCAATACCTTGACTTTGGAACTCTAGCCTTTCAGACTGTAAAAAATGAAATGTTTGTTCTTCGACATTACCTTCTTGTGGTTTTTTGTGTTTCAGCTCCACTAGGAAATAAGACAAATTTAGAATGAGTATGCAGCCCTCTAAGCTGGAACTGGAAATGAGTATGGGCTTTTGTGGAAGAGAGATATGATGGGTATCCTCTGACTTTGTTAATTCCAGCATAAGAGCCTCTTGTCTGTGATGTTCAAGATTCATGATATCACAGAGATAAGTCCTTCAACAAGGAGAAACCATTTATTGTGGTACAGTTAAAAATGTAACACTAAAAGAAGATGCTATATTGAGACATTTGACTAAATACCTAATCCATGAGCACCTGGCAGTGATTGTGACTTTGGGTCTGCAAGGAGGAATAAATCACTGACCCTGTCCTCAGGGGCTTCTGCTTTACAAAGACAGTATGGATTTTACTGTCCAGATTATATACATTCTGATATAGATACATGGGGTTCAGAAGATAATGAGAAAATTATCTTCAAATTCCATTTCCCCCACTAACTTATTGAAGTCCCCTCATGATATATCTATATCTGTGTCTATGGACATATCTTTGACTATATTTGATCTATACCTATTCCAAATTAGAGGGTTTAAGAACTTGATTTTTGAGTCAAACCCTTAAGGGTTCAGTTCACCTCCAATATACGAAGGTGGAAAGAGCATTATGAGATGAGGAACAAAGTGCTTTAAGGGAAGTTTGAAAGGGAACAAATAGTATTCAGTGGACTCCAAATCCCTCAGCGACCACTTGTCTATCTCACGTGTCATACAACAGTGAAAGTTGCTGTGATGCTAGGAGCAATGCCATTGGTATTTCCAATGCCAAAAGTGTCATTCAAAGTGAACAAGTTTCAAAAGAGCTTCTAAACTAAGAACAGACTACAAAGAAGGGATCAGCAGCCCACTTTGGAGGAATCACAGTCACCCAAAAGCTTACAAACAGCAGCGAAAAGTTGTCAGACACTGAAACCCTTAGGAAAAGAAGAACATCATCATCAGACACAATGCCCGAAGATGAGCTTCTCAGGTTGGAAGGCACTCAAAAATGATGGACCAAGAGCTGCTGTCTCAAAGCAGAGTAAGGTCAAAAATGGATTACAGCCTTCTAGGCCTTCTTTTGCCAATGGAGCACAACTCAAAACAGTTGCAAACATCAATTAACCACGAACTCGGAAGCATGGAACATGAAGCATGAATTTTGGAAAAATGGAAGTCATCATAAAGAAAGTGAAATGCATCAAGATCAATATCCTTGACATTAGTGAGCTGAAATGGACTGGTACAAGCTATTTTGTATCAGAAAATCATATGGTTTACCATGCTGGGAGTGACACAAGCAAAAGTAGGAACATCATATTCATTAACCAAAAGGATAGTCAAGATCTCCCTTGAACTATAATGCTGATTGTGAGAGCGTAAAATTCATTCTTGTACAAGGAAATCCAGTCAACACAACTATGAACTTAAGAATTTTACTAACTTTTTTAGTGGCATATTATCAAGAACATCATGCATGAAGAAAGCAAAAGGTCATTAGAAAGACAGAAAATAAATTTTAAAATCATTGTTGGTTTCAGAAGGTACTCTGAAACACGTTCTTAGTCAAAGAGTAGTTAAGGCCAAAGGGAGAAATGATGAAGTCAATGAGCTAAACAAAAGAAATATTATAATGAAATGGGCAAAACTCTAGAGTTAGAAAAACCAAAAAGACAGAGTACATCCAATATATCTTAAACTGAAAGAGCTAAAGAAAAAAAAATTCAAACCTCTAGGTATAATACTGAAAGATTCTATGGACAAAATAGTGAACAATGCAGGACATATCCAAAGAAGGAATACACAGAGTCAATGTACTAAAAATAGCTAGTCAGTATTCAACCCTTTCAAGAGGTAGCATATGATTAAAAAAAAAACCTATAGGTCAGGATAGAACTGTCTCTATGGGTTTCTAGAGTTCTTCATGGGAGTAGGAAGCCCCATCTCT
This sequence comes from Nesogale talazaci, assembly GCA_004026705.1. Taxonomy (NCBI): domain Eukaryota; kingdom Metazoa; phylum Chordata; class Mammalia; order Afrosoricida; family Tenrecidae; genus Nesogale; species Nesogale talazaci. The sequence goes on along the minus strand of PVJH01003761.1, from coordinate 9,021 downwards.
CTCTTCTGGAGCAATTGGTGGTTTCAAACTGCTGACCTTACACTTATCAACCCAATGTTTAAACAGTGCACCACCAGGGCTCCTTTTCTATTTATTAGTAATCCTGCCCTGCAAAAAGAAGAGATTATTCACCCCTCTCTGATTCGAAATGGACACTGAGAATTTGTCACCGAAGGAAATGGAATTGTTAGATTGTTATCTTTAAAACCACCTTTACCACAACACCTGTTTAGTGAATTATGGAGTAATAACAGTGAATGCAGAAGCACCAGTTAGAAACTAGGTGCAATATTCAAGAAAACAATAATAAGAATCTACACTAAGCGAGTAGGTTTAAGCTCAGAGTATTTTAGAGATATTAAGACAATAGAATGGAAAGATTATGGGGTAGAGGGAGACTTTTTTTTTTTTAAAAAACCATTTCCTTGAGGGCTCATACAACTCTTATCACAATACATGCATACATATACATTGTGTCTAGCACATTTGAACATTTGTTACCATCATCATTCTCAAAACATTTGCTTTCTACTTGAGCCCTTTGTATCAGCTCTTCATTTCCCCCCCTCCCTTCTCCATCCTCCCTCCCGAATCCTTGATAATTTTTAAATTAGTTTTTCAAGTCTTTCACTGTCTGCTGTTGATATTATGTCCTTTTCTTGTTTTTTTAAATAATTCATTTTATTGGGGCCTTACATAATGCTTATCACAATCCATACATACATATATTTTGTTAAGCATATGTGTACACCTGCTGCCATCATCATTCTCAAAACATTTGCTTTCTACTTGCATCCTTGACATCAGCTTCTCATTTTCCCCTTCTTCTCTGCTCCCCCTCCCTTGTGAACCCTTGATCATTTATAAATTATTATTATTTTGTCATATCTTACACTGCCTGACATCTCCCTTCACCCATTCCTCCACTCTCTGTCCTCCAAATAGGCGGTTATATGTAGATCCTTATAATCAGCTCCCCCTTTTTACCCCAACTTCCCTCCACTCTCCTGGTATTCCCACTCTCACTATCAGTCCTGAGGGGATCATATGTCCTGGATTCCTTGTATTTCCAGTTCCCATCTGTACCAGTGTACATCTTCCAGTCTAGCTGGATTTGTAAGGTAGATTGGGATCATGAGAGTTGTAGGGAGGAGTGAGAATCATTTTTGTCTAAGATGCCTGGGTTGATAATGGTGTGATTTACTGTCTTAGAAAATACAATGCTAATTCAAAAGGTATTGCTAGTCATGTTCTGATTCATGCATGGGTCTATTCCAAACACAGTGTGTTTAAATGTGTTTTTGTGATCAGTGGATGACTGCCAAAATGTTCTTTCACAAATACACTTGTTTTAATCTTGTTGGGATGCCTTAAAATTTTTTCCAATCAAGAGTGAGTTCTGATGGGGATCTTTTGGGCCAGTTTCCAAAGCGGAAGTTTTGGTGAATTTTGGGGGGAATATCAAGGGACTAATATGGATGCATTTTCTCAAAGAACACAGGAACATTACTAAAACTTATTAGGACAAAGTTTAAGAAAATTAACAACTGCAGTAGTGGGAAAAAGTCAAGAAAGTTTGCATTGAAGAATTTTTTCCACAACAGCAATGCAGATGCTAAGTTTTTCTGGAGGAACAAAGATTTCTCTATGAGAATTCCATGGGGAAACCAGCCTCTATCCACCCTCCAGTCCTGTTCTTGCCCCATAAGCTTTCTTATTGTTCCCAAACTCAAGGAAAATATAAAAGGAACATGATTTGTGGTCCCCCCCTCAATGGCCAATTCAAAGTGGTGTATATCCGAGGGAACACAATTCTTCATGCAAAGATAAGAGAGATGGAAACAAAGTCTTTAGAAACCTGCAGTCCTACTTGGATATTATCTCAATAAACAATGTCTTCACATGTTGAGATTCGTGTTTAATAGAGAGCTCTATGCTTTGGATCAATACTTTATGACTCATCCTCACTTAGAAACATAAATTTCCTTTGGAAAAAGTGAGTTTTAAAATCCTGGGAAGTATGGGAGAGATGTCTACTAATATATTACTCATATCAGTATAGATCACAAAAGAGCTATCTAGATTAGAAGGGAAAAAATGGGAGTCCTGATATGTAATTAATGATTGAAACCATCGTAATAAGTAAAAACACTCTGAGGAATAATACATAAGGAGAGGGTATTACCAAAATTTGTTTGAAGGACAATGAAAGAGAAGTCAATGAAAATATCTGACAAGGATCAGTTAGAAGGGTAGTATAGCCTCAAACCCAAAGAGTCATCTATTGTGAGTAAAGTCAAGGGAAGCAGTGTCAGGAACAATAGGGTTAAAATGCCATAGGATCAAAAAGATAAGGACTAACTTGGGGTTGAGTTTCAGACTTGTTGGTAGAAGATATGGAAAGGTCATGCTGTGCACCTAAGTATATTTTTGTTCCTGAAAAACAAACAATTAAAGAACTGGTTTTCTCTTTTATGTGAACTGAAGGAAGAAGCGGGGCTCCATAAAAACATCAGCGAGGAGATGAGGAGGTTTCTAGAGTACTCAACTGAGTTCCTCCCTGAAAGCTCACCTTCTCTCGGGAGAGCAGCAGAACTACTGTGGACTACGGGGTTGGCTAGACATGATATCAAGTATAGCTTCTCCACTTCGTAGTTGGGAGCCTCTGAATCAGCTATTGAATCTCTCTATGCTTCAGTTCCTTTTCTCTAAGAGGGATAATGTTTTCTTTGTATGTTTACTATGAACATTTAGGTCATTCATTTATTCAGTTCCCTTCCTTGAGGCCGCTTTACCAGGCAACAAAACAGTGAGTAAATGAAACTTGACCCCTCCTCTAATGTATTTTATATAATGTCACTACAAATAATATGTACCTGGAGTATGGTTTACCACAAAAGAGATTAATAGCCATTAAACAAATAACCACACCCCTATTTATGTTTAAATTATGATTGCCATTAATGCCAGAAAGGAGAACACAGAGCTCTGTGTAAGTGTTGAAGATGGATGAAAAACCACTTCTGGGGAGTAACAAAATGATTTAAGATGAGGTTTGAAATGATGAGATGAGTAAATGAAAACAGATGGAAGAACTATCCAGCCAGATGGAACAATACAGCTGGAGCTCAGAGATAGCGGGGGAGACTGGTGTATATGAAGAACTCTCAAAAGACTGGAGTTCCGTGATTGGGTGTGATCAGGGGCACAATGTTCAGTTAGAGAGTCAGACAATGACCAGATGCTGCACTGTATGGAAAAAGTGATGGGATGTTATGCATCTCATTATACATGATATAAGACTCGATCTTATGTCAGATACAGATTGGCATTAGCCAGACTTTCTCTCCTTCCTGGTTATGAAAAACAACCTAGTAGGCTGTGAGGTAGCTTAGGGAGGGGACATTGAGTAGACTCTACAGTGGTTCTCAACCTTCCTAATGCCACAACTCTTTAATCTAGTTCCTCATGTTGTAGTAAGTACCCAACCATAAAATTATTTTCGTTGCTACTTCATAACTGTGATTTTGCTATTGTTATGAGTTGGGCAACCCTAGTGAAAAGGTCCTTTAACCCTCGAAGGGGTAGTGACCCACAGTTTGAGAACCGCTGCTCTAGAAGTGGAGCGCAGCTGTGGGGCCTCAGTCTGAAAACTGCAAGGAGATGAATCCTGCCAACTACCCTGAAGGACCTTGGAAGTGGATCTTTCTCTGCTCAAGCCTTTGTTGAGATCCCCCCAATGATGGTATGTGAATTTCAGCCTAGCAACACTGTGAAGCTGAAAATCTAGGTACTCTGTGTCTCAACTTCAGAAGAATTAAAACTGTGAGATAATAAATGTTAGCTGTTTTCAACCACTAAGTTTAGGGTTAATTATTTTTCAACAGTGGAAAGCTAATAATACAAGAATAATAGAAATTACACAAAATCAAATTTGCCCCAATATTAGGATTAATGTTTGTAAGAAAGACCATAAAATTTTGTTATTTGTGTGGTGTACAAAATAAGGAAACAAACACAAATAATTTACAACACATTACATAGGTATACATTGGAGATATTTTGGATTTGGTTACAAATCATTGGATTAAAAGAAATATCACAGTAAAGCAAGCTGCACAATTTTTTTCAGTGTGTAAAAAATGATATTTACACTCTACTAAACAGCAGAACAATAGAAATAATTTTCCAACACACCGGGGACATTCTCCTTTCCCCTGGTTTAATTTCTGGAATAAACTATATCTTAGGTCATAAAAAAAACTTTTCATAAATTTAAAAATATTGAGATATTACAAATGATTTTCTCAGATTACAATGCTATAAAATTTGATGTGATAATAGAAAGACCAAGGAGTAATGGTGAGAGGGGGTATACCCTGATGAAAAACTACTAGACAATTGAAGAAATGAGGGGTTAGATATCAAAATTCTTCCCAAAAAGTGAGAATAAAAATACAACTATACACAAATCTTCAGTACAAAGCAAAAATAGCACGGGAGGTGGGGGACAATTTTAGCAACACGTGCACATATCAGAAAAGGAAAAAGGAATGAAAATCAACACTTGAATCAAACATGTTCAATAATTAGAACAAGAATAGCAAAGTAAATGTTTAGTCACAAAATGAAAAAAATAATAAAGATTAGAGCAGAAATAAAATGAATCCGAAAAAAATAATAGAAAATACCACCAAGATTAGAAGTTAGTTCTTTGAAATGATTAACAAAATTGACAAACCATTTGAAAAAATAACAAAAACAATTAGGGAAGGGTTACAAATATCATGAAAAAGAAAATAAATGAGTGACATCACAATAGAATCAATTAAAATAGGTAACACAACTATAAAAGACTCTAGCAAATTTGAAAACTTTAAAGAAATTGATAAATTTCTAGAAACATTCTGTCTATCTAAGTTAACATTGACTGATGTAAAAAATTTCAACAGAAGATCCATACCAGACTAAGAAATAGATTTTGTCATTAATAGAATACCATTGAAAACAGCAACAACAAAACCCCAAGGTCAGATGACTTTGCTGGGGAATGCTACCACACATTTAGACAAGAGTTGACCCAAATCCTACTTAAACTACTCCAGAAGATACAAAAGGATGACAAATTCTTGAATTCATTTTATGAAGTAAGTATAAACCTTATACCAAAATCAGGCAAAGACATTACCAGAATAGAAACTATAGGCCAAGATAACTTGACCATAAATAAAATAATTCTCAGTAAAATCTTATCCAATAGAATCCAACAAAAATATAAAAAAATAATACAGCAGGATCAAGTGGGATCCATTACCAGGTATGCAAAGATACTTCAACACTAGAAAATCAATCCACCATGTATGTAAATCAAAGAAAAAGAACTACATAAGCAGTTGCAGAAAAATTTTTGACAAATCCAACAGTCATTCTGATAAAATTACTCCACAAAATAGAAATGGAAGGGAACATAGTAAAGGTCATATAAGCAAAACTGATCACCAACATTTCATTCAATGGGAAAAGACTGAGGGCATTCCCTTTGCAAATGAGAACTAGACTAGGATGCCCTTTGTTGCAAGTCTCAATCAATATGCCAGAAACCTTTGCCAAAGCGATTAAAAAACAACAACAAAATAGTAAAACCATGGCATTTACATTGGCAAAGAAGAAGTACAAGTCTCTCTATTTGCAAATAACATGAAAAACCCAAGAATCAATTAGAAAATCATTGTAAATAATTGAAAGAATTCAGCAACACGTCAGGCTACAAGATCAACATACAAAAATCAAGTGGATTCCTTTACACTAGCAAAAAGAATTTCAAAATGGAAATCCTTAAAACAGTATCATTTATGATAGCCATCCATCAGCTGAAATACTTAAGAATAAATTTAACCAAAGAAACAAAAGAGTTGTACAAAGAAAATTACTAACCACCACTATGAGAAACCACAAGAAACCTGCCTTAGCAGGAGAATTTCATGTTTTTGGATAGGAAGATCTACAAATGTAATGCAATCTGATTGAGGTTCCAGTATCATTCTTCAGAGATGGAAAAGCGAACCACTAACTTTACATGGAATGGAAAGAGACCTAAGATAATAAGCACAGCACTACTGAAGAACAAGAGACTCCTCACTTCTGGCATCTAGTATCCAGTTATGATAGACACACCGGTTTGGTACTGGACAAAGATAAATATGCCAACCAGTGGAATACCATCCACCTAAAGACCAAAATACATGAAATGAGGAAGAGATAATCACATAAGCAAATGATGCTGGTGAGAGAGGAATTCTATTTGCAAAAGATTGAAACAGGAGTCACACTTCATTTAAGACACAACAAAGAGCTCAAGATGGATTAAGAAGTGAAGTGTAAACATATAAATCTCATAAATAAAATAATAGGGACAAACTTAAAGGCACTGACAGATGATATAAACACATTATCAAATACAATGAAAACCACACACAGAAGATATAATACATGACAAAGAACAAAAAGACATTATGAGCATCAAAAGATCTGTGGGAGTCACGTACTCTAGTGCCAATTTGACCAAGAGTGTAGGGGTGGAGTCTAGCCTGCCAATCTGGAGATAGCCAATGAGACCTCAGTGTGGGCATGGCTTTCTCTGAGAATTCTGGGAAACCTCGCAATATTTCCTTTGTGGAGATGAGAAACCAGAGACTCACTTTCTTGGAGATGAACTACTGACAAGATGAGATGACAGCATGCTGGTCATTCCTGATTCCTGGAGACTGGAGGAGCCAGAGGAGAAGCCACATGGGCTTAACCTGATGCAACCAAACCTCTGGGGCTAGAGAAACCATGTGAAGACTCCTGCCAGTGCTGAGATACTTGGGAGACCATGTGGAGATCCCTACCAATACTGAGATGCTTCTCCTGACAATGGATACTGCTAATGAATCCTGAGCCCTGGAGATGGGGAGCCATAGGGAGACCATTTTCAGTGCTGGGATGCTTCAGGACTCTGCATCCACTGGCTTGTAATTGTCCTGGTGTCAGCGCAGGTGCTTCATGAGTTGGAGGGAGACTTTGTAGATTGGTGTTGGGCATATGGGTTAGTGTCAGACTGGACCTCAGACTGGACTGGGTTGAGATGCTTTCTCAGTGTTCCATTCCTCTTGTGTATAAACCTTTCCCTTATATCCATATGTGTGTTTGTGAGTTTGTTTCTCTAGTCTACCCAGACTAACACAGACCTCATCAAAGTGACCAAAGAGAATTCATAGACTGGGGGGAAATTTTTGGCCATGAAAGATCAATCTATGTCTAAAATATATAGAAAATTACAACAACTCAATAGGAAAAAGTTGAATAATCCAATTAAAAATGAACAAGGACATGAACAGATAGTTCATTAGAGATACCAGGATGTCAATACACATGAATAAATGCTCAAGATCACTAGCCATTGGAGAGCCCCACGTCAAAACTACATCGAGATCACACCTCACACTGATAGAAATAGCAAAATTTAAAAAGAACCCCCCCTCCCCGAACCAGAAACTAACAAATGCTGGAGAGGGTGTGGAGTGATAGGATCCCTCATACACGGCCGGTGTTCTTTAAAGATATATAGCCACCATGAAAAGCAAATTGGCAATTCCTGAACTGGGAATAGTGATACCATATGACCCAGCCATCTTGGTGTACACCGTAGATAATAAAGAGACAAAGTACAGGCAGATACATTCACATCCATGTTAATTGCAGGACTCTTCACAACAGCAAGAAGATAGAAACAGCCTAACTAAAGGTTCACCAATGAATAAGCTTTGGTAGATACATCCAGTGGAATACTGTGCATTGCTAAAGAAGAATGGCAAAATGAAAACACCTCATGGTATGCATGAATTTGAAGGACATTATGCTGAGTGAAGTTAGTCAAACACAACAGGTCACTGTTATAAAGAAATGAAGGTAAAAGTTAGCGTACTACAAGAAACAGACTTTGATGGTTACCAGGAGGTATGTCGAAGTAATAGGGTAGAGGATAGGTAAGTGTTAACTTGGTGAAGGCTAAGATAAAATCTCATTAAAAGATAGGGGGAGAATAAAGTTTGGCAGGACCAATTATTGGGAGGGTTGATAAGTTGTTAAAGTTATAGAAGACAAAAATGATCATCTGATATGTAAGTTCCCACTTAATGCACAATAAATAGAGGGGAAGAGAGACATCAGACAGTGCAAGAAATAGAAAAGTAATAATTTGTAAATTATCGAGGGTGTGTGTATGGATTATAATAAGAGTTGCACGTGCCCCCAGTAAAATGATTTTTAAAAAAGGTTTAATGTTTTGTTTATACTATAGTCTTATAAAGTATGCGATGGCATTAAGAATCAGTTTGAAATATTGTGAGGATTATCAAAATATGACACAGAGAAACGAATGGAGTACATGCTCTTGGAAAAATGGCACTATTATACTTGCTTGAGGAAGAGTTGCTACAAAGCTTCCAGTTAAATTTTTTTTGAGGGAAAACAATGTCTGTGAAGAGTCACAAAGTACAGTGAAATAAAAACGAGACACATGTTTGTGTGGGAAACAGAGATCCTCCCCTAGGCTTTTCTCCCCCGTATTATATGTCAAACCTAAGGTACTGCTTGCTAACACATGGTTAAGGACTATACATAGAGAGGTCAACCGCTTAAAGGTTATCTCCTTGGTTATCAACCATCTAGAGCAATCAGATCTTATAGTCTGCCCCACCCTAAATAGGGCCCACTCCCTTCTGATAAGGAAAATGGGTTGTTCCCCTAAAGGAGAGCCCAAAGACTTAGGTAAAGCCAACTCAGGGAGGAAGCAAGGTTAGGCTGACTCTGGAGTTCGCCCATCTTGTTATGTGTATGTCCTCCAGTCACATCTATACCTCTCGTGCCTCTCCATCTTACTGCATGTAAACCCTTTCATCTCCCTCACCTTCCTCCTACTGCACATATGCCTACTGTACAACCCCTTCTTGATACCATGTAATTAGGGGGGCCTTGCAT